>MNAD01001009.1:0-87303 GCA_001895945.1 Trametes pubescens | reverse complement strand
GCGGATGTACAGTACGAGGGGGCGGGACGGCGCGCGACGCGATCACGTGGAGCGCGCGCGCCGTGAGAAACTACTGAACGCGTCGATCCCGCGCGTCGTGAGCCACAGAATCGTGTTGTGCTGCGACTTCCGCGTGCGCGGGATGACGAACTGTGCGGAAACAAACGGATACATATGTCAGAGTCGAATCGGAAGTGCCGGAACAGGCATGATACACACGGAACGCTTACTGAGCCCGCAAATGCAACGGCCTCGGACTCGCGAACGAGTTGTCGGACTGCGCAGCGCCGCGGGCTGCGCATCACCGGCGGTTATGGCCTTCTTGACGTGCGATAAGAGTCATGCCCGCTGCCCAGCAAGCTCACCAGAAGATATTTTCTGAGTACAGGAATTCTACGAGCCTGACAATTTCTCAGAAGTGTGGCGAGACATCGCAATTGAATATAAGGCCATACAAGCCATCAACGGACTTGTGCCAACATATAAGTGCTGAAAGGTCATATCTGCCGAAGGCGGATTCCCCGATGATATGCCGCCGGCGGTACACCGCTCACTAGCACCTCCAACGGGTCAAAGCCTTTTCAAACGCTACGACAAGCCATTGGCTGATTTAGCTTGTAAGGTAAAGAACCAGTACAGACACGATACCAAGGTTGAATCACAGTGTCAGTGATGCAACGCATGTGCCAGTGACTCAACCAGTCGCCGCCATGCCAGTGATGCAACTTCCTTCAATCATCCCGTGTCACTCTGGAGGTTTAGTACCATAGATAGCACTCGGTTATGTAGCAAGGGAATTCGGGTAAGAGGATCCTTCATGCGTGGTGATTGCGCGGTGCCGATAATTGCAACAAATAACATTGTCGTAAAGGGATCTCGAATTCATGGAATATCCCGAAGCAGAGCGAGGAAAGGCGAGTGAGCTGATGAGTGCGGGGAAGAGAGGGAGGTGAAGGGTGCCCCCGCATCCGCATGTGCATATGTCGGAGAGCCAGATCAGAGTGTTGCCTGAGAGACGTTGTGATCCAACTCTAGCAAACATTTCCGATTCCTCCTAGAATCGGAATTGATACTGATCGTAAAGTGAGGATATACGGATATCACGTGACTTTTGCTGTACATTTGCTTGTATTTGCTTGGTCTGTGGCGGACAATCGGCGCCTAACGATGATCAGCACTTTCAGGCTCTGTGGTGAGTTCGCTGACATTCTTGAGCTCGAGCTCGATCACAAGCCTTATGCATATAATTCCATCGTCAGTATTTCTGGAGTGCTATTAACTTCTGGTCAAACAGAAAATAATGAACCAGCCCCTCGGATCCCCCATTTCTGTGTACTTCGGGTGCCTGTGCGTTCAGCGAGATGCTGCTTTTGATATGCTCGATTGATTGGTGGCATACTATCTCTAACGTACCTCCCCGGCCTACTTGAGCCAACCCGCATTGTTGTCCAGGTACGTCGAGCCCAAAGCAAGAGCTCAACCTACGCTTGTTAGGGTCCTTACGGCGAGTAACCCTTGCATCATTTTGAAGTCCTCTTCGTTGTGTGAGGCTGGTCTTAAATGTGCGCTTCAGTCCAAAGTAAATAGAAAGACAATCAAGTATAAATATGTATCTACAGACTATGGGAGGAATCGGGCTGGGCGTGCGTAGCATCGCCGTTCACCCTCTAGTGTAGTTTCCCGAGCGAAGCAAGCCTGCAGGAAAACGTCCCGGGCCGAACAACATACATTGCCTGATTGGGAACTTACAGGACGTTCCCACGCCACACCATTTACCGCTAGCAGGAAAAGAACCCCGTTCTCGCCGCCGCCGCAACTCAACATAACGCGGATGCTTGCAATGGAGCAACCCCCCCCCCTCAGAAGTCCCAAACGCAACTTCGCACACACTTATATGTACAAGATTTGATTTACTGTAAATGGAACGATATATTTATGGAACATCCCGTACATTGACTAAGTTAGTAGGCCAACCTCCTCCATGGCACCAGGCTCACTATCTCCCATCTCGACGTGGACCGACACTACGGCAACCATCGTACGTCCTCGTCCGGAAGTAGGGCTCACGGATTCATCCCATACCTGCCAGCGAAGAGGTGCCCTCTCTCCAACGTCGCCAAGACCCAACACGCGAGGTCCTCTCCGCACAGCAGCCTCTGGAAGCGACATGATGATATTCGGTGCTGGCCCCCAACCGTCGCCTACGCGCCGGGCGGGATGAGCAATGGCCGACGAGCTGGAACGCGCAGCGGAAATGGGGGCGAGAGACGCGGAGTGGAACCGACACATGTGGAGAACTTGGCGACGGGCCATGCAGAGGGAGCTCGGGTAGCGCCGGTACCATGGTATGCTTCGGGTAGCGAGATCGCGCCGTACAGGGGAGGAAGAAGAGGTGAGTCGACTCGAGGGAGAGGGCACGGGCCGTGGTGGCGGTGGCGGAAGAGGGCCTGCTCCGACCTCCTTGCCAAAGGTCTCGTACCACTGGGGTCCCATATACCCTGATGCAACGCGGTGTCCTGAAGGATAGATAGATTCTGTGGCTCATAGTGGCGTGAATTGGGCTCGTTCGATCCCCAAGCCTATCCCATCGGGAACGTTCCGTCCGAGAAGAATTGCTCTTTCCTGGAGAGCATGTTGGTATCGAGCCAGTACTCGGCGGGACTATGGGAGGGAATCTGGGCTGGGATGTGATGCACAGGCTCGGACGGCGCGTACAACACTTGTCGTCGCTGCGCTGGTAGCCCGCAGGTACGTTGGTTGCCTGCGCTCTACGAGGGCCAAGAGGACATCAGGAAAAGCGAAATTCTCCTGACGGAGACCCCGGACTCCAGCGCTCCAGGGGCCTCCATATGGAGACACATTCTCCATCCCGGCGACGAACCCCCAGTTCGCGCTCGTTTCGACATATGAGCTCGTAGCTCTGGTCTTCCTGACACCAATCGCAATGATTTTAATTGCGAGCGGGGAGGGTGTCGTCGGTGGTTCGCGCGGGGAAGCCGTGGGAACGCCCTCCATAGGCTCCATACGGTCGCGGATGGAGACAGGGCGCCTCCGCATGATGGGGGGGTGTCTCCAGCGCTCCATCCAACCACCTGGTCCCATATGGGGCCCCTGGACCCCGGAGGCATTCCTGATGGAGGGGTACCCCGGAAATGTGCGCGGCCCGCTTCGCCTGCTAAGGGTCGTTTGCAGGGGGCTGCGACGCAACACTGAAAAGTGGGGGGTAGTCGTAAGAAGGGAGTTCATAGAAGCTGGACGATGGTCAGTACAGAGTTGAATAGGCGGAGCTTGGCACGTACCTCCTCGAGCAACTTGGTCCGGTGTTGGGAGTGTCTACACTCCTACCAAACAAGTCCGGGGCTCGGATACCCACATCTCCAGCTTGGCCTCCGAAGGGCGTGACTGAGAGTGCTGAGCTTCGATGTCTCCGGTATGAGGCCGCCCTTGCCTCTCTTCATCTCCGCGTCCAGCTGTGTCCCCTTCTTCTCCATCCGGCGTGTGCAGGATGGCCTAGAGGATCTCCAGCTCTTGTGTGCGGTGCTTGCCGCCGCTCACTTGCGTTGCGTTCAGTGCTCCGCCGGTCGGCGCGAGCACAATCGACATCTGCAGAACGCACATATCGCTGATTAGCCAAGAGACAGCGGGCAGATGATGCAATGGACATACACGTTCGCCCCCGACATACATACCTCCGTCTTCACCCAGCGCCGCATCCAGACCTGACAGACGAGTCCGTCAAGTTATCCTGGGTGATGCCTAGAGTAGGATTATGTGGCGGACGATGAGATAGAGTAGGATTATGTGGCAGAAATGAGAGGGAACAGGGGAGCAGAGTAGGGGTGGATCCATGCTCTCGGCGTTGAGTGGTGAGGGGGTTCGCCGCGAAGGTATTGGGTGGCGAGGAGGTTCACTGAGATGAGTGAGGGAAGTGAGGATGAGAATACTGCCCAACGTCGCCTTGCCCGGTCTTATATACTTCGCGCGGCGTCTAGTGCTAGGGGTCTACAATGAGCGCGAGGGCATTCGAAACGCGACCTGACCCGCCGATGCTTATTTTAAGCAGCAATAAGCCGCAGGGACATTGTGCAACAGGGGCCAAGGCGGAACCATGGGCCTATTGTCCGGGAAGTGGCCGCAGCGCTATATGATGCACCGCCCGCCTTGTAGTCATTGCTAGACAAGGCTTGAGCCATAGCACACGCGGCCTACATCGAGAGCTACGTTGACGTCAGAGTGGTGAATAACGGTAGCAAGACAGGACACACCGTAATGTTCACTGGGAGCCGCGACTGCGAGATGCAGTGTGAATGCGAGAGGGCATTGCCACTAAGAAAGAAAGATGAGCGTGGCTGGGAACATGGTCGCTGCGCCCCAGTCACGAGACCATGACACCTACGTACAGGGCCTCCGCGGTACTGTGGAGGGTTGGACGCATTGTCGCCGGCATACAAGGCACAAAACTGATTGCATTCATCATCTTCGAGCAGGAGCATGCAATACGGATCTAACAAATACGACAAGAGCACAAGAGAGGTGCAATACTAGTGGTGTCCGCTGTCCATCCGGTGATTTTAGGGGTAGGGTCTAAGGATCGATACACGGGGAAGTTGGCCAACACAGGATTAAAGCGGTCTAGGGTAGCGGGAAGGAGCGAGACTGCGAGGAATGAGAGACATGCAGGGCGGGACGAACAGGGTATATGATAAGGATTGGCGGGGGTATCACAGCGAGCAGTGGCATTGAAGGTATGCGGGCAGTCGACGCTTACACGGCGTAAGAGGCACGAAGGATGGGCGATGACGGCGTGGAGAAGCGTTGTCCGAACGAGTAGTGATGCAGCGGTGCAGGTTCGTAGCGAGGTCTGCGTACGTAGTCAGCACTTGTACCCTCGAGGTAATCAAAGGTGTACATACGTAGTCGGAGCGGAGCTCGGGCGTACGTTGTTGTAAGGAACGTAGAGGAGCGGGGTCCCGTACGACGATGACATTGATCGAGGGTCGACAGAGAGCAGACCGCTCTTCCCAAGTGCAGCGTGACCAGTCTCAGAGTAACCGGAACCGGGATACAGAGGCGACACAGAATTACGAAGACCAAGATGAGCATGCACAGTCCGCACAGCGAAGGGGGCAGCGCGAGGGTTGAGACCAGATTTGCCGTCGCCATCGCCTTGAGCAGAGACAGTGCGAAGAAATTCAACGCTGAGGGGAGGAACAGAGTACGCTTGTCCATTCAGGCCGTTCGCTGCTTCTGTGGCCTGGGTAGAGGTTGCATACTCCACAATAGCCGACACATGAGCGCGGTCGCCAGGTGCAGCAGGCAAGATCTCTAGTTTCTTGATGTCGCCATAAGGTCCTAGGAGAGGGTGCAAATCGGACAGCTGCGAGAAAAGAACGGCGGGCAGATTCTTGATCATGAGCGAAGATGAAGCCATAGCAAAAGTTCCGGTAGGAGGGTATTCAGAAGGCGGAGTGACGACGATAGGCATCTGTATTTCAGGAAGTGTCGGACTGATGGGGCTCATCTCGAAGGGCGTGGGGGATCCTGAAGGCGACGTAGTCGAGAGGACAGTGGCACGGTCCCCACCATCGAGGAAACCTTTAGATAGATCAAAATGCGGTTCGGTGGAGGGTATGAGTACGCATGAGCACACATACCATCAGAGCGTTGAACCACAGCCCAAGAGACATCAATGATATGGCCCCTAGTTCCAACTCTATGAGCACAAACGATCTCCACTGTGTGATAGTCCTCACTTGATGTCCGTGCGGTTCAGCCCTTCCATTGCGGCTTTTGCGTCATGATGACGGGCCATGACGATAAACCCACGGCGTCTAGACGCATTATCGACAGTGGCCAGAATGACCGCATGCGCGACGGCCCCGAACCGGCCGAAAATCTCAGCAAACTCCGTTCTGCTCACTCAGATAAGCGTTTGAGTCTGCCGAGAGAGAGAGCGAAGACGTACTTGGTAAGGTCGAATGGAAGACCGAGGACGTACAAGTTCCTCCGGGTGTCGGGTTGTTTTGTACCCCTTCCGGAGCGAGGAACATCCGACGACGGCATGCCGACGACGGCGCTGTTGATCATATTGGTCATCAGGCGCATGCGAAAGGAAGCTGCAGGACTTACAGCGGCACTCCATCAACGTTGTAGCCTGTCATGCACAAGGCCTTCCTAAGTCAAGTGGGTCAGACGAGTGTAAAAGCGCATACAACCAGGGCACCTACTTGGCGGAGTCCTGGGTGGAGAAGGTCAGGAGATAGTATCTGCGGCCTCTGTCGTACATCTCTTCGCATCTGGCGATGTCTCCTGAGAGTCGGTCCTCGAGATTAACCCGCGTACATGTGATCAGGGCGATTGAGACCCACCAATTAGGTTGTTGAACAAGTCCAATATCTCTCTGCGCGACACTATGGGGAGCCGTCGCTAAGGACATCGCAGCGGGTCATCATCGGAACAACGCACCTGCATCGGCGATGTTGTTGACGCGTACGGAGAAGCCTTCGCGGCTGAACTTGAAGAGCGGGTTCGGCGTGTTCGACATGACTTGCGGGTTCCTGTAGGAAAGAAAACGGCTCTGAAAGGGATAAACAGTTAGTGTATCGTGTACGTTACTGTATGCGCAAGAAGCAAGAAAGGAGGAGGGCGACGGGGATGCGGGGGAGAAGAGACAAGTTGAAGAACAAGAACGTCCGGCGAACACCGACGCCCCATTCGCTCGTTTTGGCGGGCACATGTTCCCACGCCACGACGCGATCGGCGACGCGTCGCGTGAATGGGCGCCTAGAGGCGCCTCCTCCTCGAGCTCCTGCCACCATCATCCACTGCAACTTACGTTCGACGCAGTGCTGTGTCCTCTGCCACGCTCCAGTTAGACACGAGTGCTGGAAGCGGTTACGGACCGCAGCGGGAGCAACACACCGTCCCCTGAGATCCGCAAACTCACCTACTCATCTCGCAGCAATGTCGGACAGACTTCTTTCCACGTTCTCGCTTCCTGCACCCACCCTGTCCGCCCTGGCGAGGGCAGGATACGAAACCAGCAGCGACATCTCAAGCCTCACGCCAGAACAGCTCTCCAAAGGTCCGATCTTTACGTGATTCTATGCGCTTCCCCCGCAAACTCTCTTACTGTACGCGATGCGAACCCCAACTCAACAGACTTGAACATACCGCTTCCCGCTTCTCAAGCCGTCTTCTCCGCCACTCGCCCGACCGCGGCGCCTCCCATGACCCAGTCAGCCGCAGCCATGATGGGCACCACCACTCAGTACTCCACGGCCTGTGCGCCCCTGGACAGGCTGCTGGGCGGCGGCCTGAAGCGCGGACACATTCTTGAAATAAACGGCCCCCCTGGCTCGGGCAAGGAGCAGGTAGCTGCGAACGCGGTCGCGAGCTTCGTGGACGCGGGCCAGGAGGTGCTCTTCGTCGGTAAGCCCGTTCCGCCCGCGTTCGCGCGCCGCAAATACCTCGGCCGGCTTCCCTTCGCTCACACCGATGTCGCGGCCGCGCAGACATGCAGAACATGGTTCCTCCAGCCACAATCAAGAGAATCCTGATGGGTACGTGTGCGGCGCCAGTCCGGTTGCAAACCCGCATTGACCTCGAACATGCGTGCGCTTCGCTGTCGCAGACCGTCCCACGGCGGACGCCGGTGGCATGGCTCTGGTCCGCTACCACACGCTGCACACCACCGTCGAACTCGTCGTCTTCCTGCGCACGCTCCCTGCGTATCTCGCCGCCAGGCCCGCCGTGAGTCGTCGCGCAACCATCATCGCCGCGGATATGACGTGCTGACCGGCGCGCGCGCGACTGCGATCCGATCGGTCCCCAGACGGCCCTGCTCGTGCTCAATTCATTGCCTTTCCCTTTCCAGGCGGAGATGGCCTACAAGGACCGCAATGCTATCCTCGACCATCTGCGGAAGACACTGACGCGCGCATGCGCTTCCATGGGTCTGACTGTACGTAAGAGTAGCTATTTCTTGCGAGGGCACCAGATCGTATCAGGAGGCGCTCAAAATAAGGGTCCACCTGGATCTAGGTCATAATCACGAGCCAGCTGCAGTCGAAGCCGTGTCAACGCAGCGGCGAGTCCGGATCGGCGCCCCAGGGGTCGAAGTACACTATGATTCCCTCGTTTGGTGCGTGCAGCCTCCCACCTCCCGCTCGCCACACGTCCTCGCATTGTCCACGGAACGTTCACCTGACAGCTTCGCCAGATGCCTCCCAGTTCCCTTCAGGAAAGACGTACAGGGTGATCCTTGTCCCCCGGACGAGAACGACGGGGTCAGTCGATCTGACAGAGGCACGATGCACCCGCGCTGACCGCACATTGGCCCCCAGAGACATACGCCTGCTCTCTTCTCCAACACACGTTCCCGCAGCACACGCCCTGCGCGAAGAGCCCTACCAACGGGTGCGTCCGCATCTCCCCATCATCACTAAACCCGCACCCGCACATGAGTCCCCTAACCGTTCGCCACACACAGGTCCGCGGCGCCATTGCGTAGCACACGCGTGATTCATTCCGCACCTGCCTTCCCTGGATCGCTGTGGCCACAGTCCCTTCCGCCCGCAGGCGGCCCGCTCGCTTGCACTAGCCTGCGCCTTCGTCTTTGTCTTCTCGTTCATGTTCCCTCGCCCACGCACGATTGATATGTCAGCCGCGGACATTCCTCGGTATGTAGAAGCGGTCCTGGACCTCGGGCGTGGCTGCCCCTGCGCCGCTAGGACTGCACGATCCCATCTGGCCCTATTATTACATCCACCTTCCAGTCCGTCTCGCCCACCGGAACCAGTCCCGCCTCGAGGATTTGCTCGCGCAATGCGAGCGCGACTGACGGGAAGGCGAGCGGGTCGGCGGCGGAGCAGGAACGGGAGGACCCGGGCGAAGAGAAGGAACGCAAAGGAACGCATCGTAAGTTAGCGTCGTCCGAGCCACATTGTAGATATGCCATTCGGAAGAACCCACCGAGCCGCGGTCGTTGCCGTCCACTGCTGCCACCAGAGCCCGCCTGCGCGTACGCCGCAAGAAAGCGGTCGTAGAAGCCCCTGCCGTACCCGAGGCGCGATAACGATCGATCGAACGCCATCCCTGCAGCGCACACAACCCGCGTCATGGCGCGGGGGAGAGGCGACGTGAGAATCCGTGTGTGCGTGCGCGCGCGAGGCGGCTGCCGCAGGCCCGCAGTGGCTGTGGGAACACTGGCACGCACCTGGCATCACGATCAGCTCGAGCGGTTCTGCGCTCCCGCTCTGGCCAGTGGGGCTGAGCGCTAGCGCTTCAGTACGCGTGTACCCGAAAGAAGAATTGCAGCGGAGAAGCGGAGCACGGGTCAGCACAGTGGTCCGTTCGGAGCGGAGATGGGACTGACCGCTGGGCCTCCGCACGCCGTTGCGCACCTCGTCGGGCTCGCGGATGCCCCACTGCCCGGCGGGGAGCGTGCGCAGGTCGTGCTCGCCGAAGATCTGGAGAAAGTCCATGATTCCCCGCTCCTTATCGAGCATCTTCGGCACGTAGAGGGTCTTCCCTATGTCGGGGATGGCGCGATCCGCCACATGTGCCGTACGCAAGCGAGCGGAGTGCGAGAAGTGCGGCGAGAAGGCAATGAAAGAAAAAATCAGAGGTCGTTCTGAGCCGCGCTAGGAGCAATGTCGCGACTCGGGGATGATTATGACCGACCTGCATCAAAGATGGCGGCGACGACCGCGGCAGTGTCGACCTCGCCCGTAGGCATGCTGAGGTAACAGCTGACGTTCCTGCTCTGCTGGAATTCCGGAAGGGCGAGGAGCGTACGCGTTATCTGGCGCGCTGAGGTAAAAGTCTACAGCGTGAACGTCTGCGTGCAGATGGCATCGGAGAAAGTCTGGAGCTCACACTGTGCCTGTATCTCCTCGCTCGTCAGATTGGCGAGTGTCGCTCTCATGGCCTTGCGAAGGACCCCTTTTTGTTTGGCCAGGGTGGCTGCCATAGTAATGGTGACGTCTACGATGGAGGCGTGGATAATCAGCAGAAAAATCAGCAGAATGCGGAAGGTGCGACATACGGCTGCCGCGGCGGATACGCGCCTCTCGTTCCTTCTTGCTGGCAGGCGAACTTGAACAAACTGCTGACTCGGGTGGATGTGTCACGCTTGTGGCTCGATCGCGAGCGATCAGGAGTGATCGTCACAGTCACGGCCGCTTGAGTCGTTCGCGCTGGCTGTCCAAGTTCGTCCACAGGTCTCCCACTCCCAGCGACGACGAGTGGCAGCCAGCGAGCTCGTCACTATCGACGTACCCGCGAGGCTCTCCTAAAAGCCTGCAAAGCGCACAACCAAGAGCTATCGTCTATCGCGGGCACGCCCCAGCGCCGGTCGGACCATCCCGGTTCTCGACGAGACCAGAAGACGGCGCGCAATCAGCTCGCGGTGCGCTCCCATTGGCCTCGCCTAGCTACGAATCCCACCGTAGTGAGTTTAGCCTTCGTGCCCACCCTCTCGGGCGAGATCTGCCTTTCCCGGCGGCAAAAAGTCCCCGCAGCCATCCAGATGCACAGGGATCCCAGATTCCCACTCGCACTGCGCTTCGCCCGAAGCGCCAGCCCCAGCGAGCGAGAGCCCCTGCCGGCGCGCCTGATGACTGATGCCGTCCTTCGCTCACCAGCACTATCGCTGACTCCATCCTGCCCAGCCGCGCCCATGCCCATGCGCGAATCCGCCGTGGCAAGCACTAGCGCGAACATGGCGCAAAGGCAGCACCAGCAGCGTGCTCCTCCATCCTCGCCGTCAGTCTCTGTCTCTGCTTCAGAGTCCGAACCCGACGCCTTCGCGCCCGAGAACGGGCCCACGTCGCCCGTATCACCCTTGGCGCCGTACCCGCCCCTGCTGCCCGCGGAGACACGTTCCCGCGCGCCCGAGTTCTACGGGTTTGTCGCGTGGGCGTCCACGTACCTGCTCTTCGTGCTCTACCTCGCCTGGGCGCTTCTCCCCGACCGCGCGATCCTCGCGCTCGGCGTCTCCTGGTATCCAAACCGGTGCGCCTGCATTCCTACTGCTACACAGACTATATTTCCATGCTGACGCATCGCCGTCCATCTCCGCCTTCGCACAAACGCCGCGCCTCCACATCCGCCGTCGCGACGCGCCCATGTCCTAGGGAATGGGCGCTGCTCGTGCCCGCGTACGGGATGGTGCTCGTCCTGCTCACGTACTTCACGTACTTTGCGCTCGCGCTCGCAGGCACGCCCGCCTTCGCCGACCTGCGCACGATCACAGGTGCGTAGTACGAACCCCCGTGCGCAGCGCAGCGATGACGCGTCGCCCCGTGCGTGCGTGCGTGCGTGCGCTCGAGCGTGCGTGTGTGCATGGACAGACGGTTGCTCACGGGTGTGAACGCTTCTGCGCCACAGATTCCAAGGCGCACGTCCCCGCAGACGCCGCGCCGTATCTCGCGCACGGGCGCCCGGACGCGCTCCCTTTGCAACACGACATCCCCCTCGGGCTCGTCAACCGCGTCGTGTACGGCCCGCGCCCGCGACCGCGCCAGCCCAGGGATCGCCGCCCCGCTCCGCCAGGAAGCGAGCACGACCGAGCCGGGGGAGCCTTTGCGGGCGAGGCTACTATAGCGGGAGATCGCGCGGGGCGATAACGCGCGCCTACGTTCTGCGAGCGTTCCTAGGCCCGCCGCGGGGCGAGCGATAGGGTTTGATATGTATTGCGGTATGACGTGCGCGCAATAGAATCCGGATACTGGCTCTGGCATGCGGCATGGCCCACTCTTCCCTGGGCGTGTATAGGCTAATCTGGCGAGTGGGACGAGCGCTGCCATGCATGCATCGCTGAGGGAGCTGGGAGCGAGGTCGGCCGTCCCGCGGGCCCGGGCGTATTGAGTACGTCGGCGGGATGGTATCACAAGCAGCACCATCCGATGGGCCCGTCGCGTGGCGCGCTTCCCGCGCCCGGGAACGGTCAATGTACCAGCGAGGCGGATGGCTGCAGGAGGAGCTCGGAGGACCCGAAGGTTCAGTCATGCTCAGGGTGCTGCGGGGCGGACGCGCTTTGCGCCCGTGCCCTTCTCGCTTCTCGAACACACACGGGCTCGCGGGCGGGGGCCATGGGACGCACTCACTCGCGGACGCACTCACTCGCTCGGGCTCGGGATCGGACGGACGGGCGGGGGAATCGGACGACGGGCAGAGATGCGTGCGTGCATGCTATTGCGGGAAATACTGTAATTAGCCTCTACAAATACGGATACGGTATGTGTGCTGTCGCGGGCGCGGTGTGTGACTAATGGTACAGATGATGGTGTGATATGGGGCAGCAGCTGCAGCAGCTGGATACATGCAGGGGCCGGCGACCGCGCAGCGCACCAGGCGTGTTGCTGCGTCGATCGGCGACGCGGCGCTCTCTGGCGCGGGGCAAGAGGCATGGAATACAGGGCGGGGCGCGCGCCACGGCGGGTCGGGCGGGCTATCTCCACCGCGTTGTTGTTGTCGTCGTTCTCGTCGTCGTCGTCAAGACTCGTGCATACCAAAAATAAGAACTCGAGAGCAGAGGCAGCGGGGGACCAAACCGTGCACTGGGGCGCATAGAGAAGCAGAGTGGCAGGGGAAGTGGGGGGGAGGGGAGGGGGAGCAAGGGGGAGGGGGTGGCGCGCGGCGAAGGGAAAGCAAGGCAGAGCATACGCGGCATGGCATGCATGGATCGATCCAAGAAGCAGCCCGTCAACTTCAGTAGCCCGTCGGCGAGGCGATCGCGGGCCCAGGCAGCGCGCGCCACTGTATCAAAAATCACCATCGCGCCATCGTCAGCCATCCGCCATATGCATCCGCCCGCATCGAGCAAGCGCGGCCACATACCTGGCTCGAGATGTACGGCGCCGCGTCCGCCTGCGCAAAGCTGTTGCGCTCCTCGCCGTAGCGGTCGTCCGCCCCGGGCGCGCCCCACGGCCCCTCGCCCGGGCTCGACGGCGCGACGGGCGGGAGCGGGAGCGGGAGCAGCGGGCACGCGGGCTGGAAGTACTCGTCCTCGGAGTCGCTCGCGGCGTCGCGCAGGTAGTCGATGTTCGAGCGCGCGGCGAGGCTGGGGGGCACCCAGCGCAGCTTCGCGGGCAGCTTGCCCGCCTCGTGCACCTCGCTGACGAGCGGCGTGTCGAACCCGACCGTGAACTGCGAGGGCGACGTGCTGGCGTGCTCGGCGGACGGGAAGATGCCGTGTGTGCGCAGGTGCCGCTTCGCGTTCGAGCGCACCGCGAAGCTCTTCGTGCACGTCGGTATCGGGCACTTGAATGCTGGAGAAAGGGGGGGGGGTCAGCACGGGCCTCATAACGAGCGGGTAGATGGGGGCACTCACGTTTCGCGCCGGAGTGGGAGTTCATGTGCGTCGCGAGCCCGCTCGGTCTAGGGAATAATTTAAAGCACACGGTGCACTGGTGCATCTTGCTCTTCTTCTGCGGCGCGCGCGTCCGCTCCGAGTGCGGGCCGTCGGGCGTGACCGGCGAGCCCCCGTCGGTGTCTGCGGACCCGGGCTCTGGGGAGCATGCCTGCTGCCGCGCGGCGTCGTCGAGGCACACGGACGAGGACGCGTACTGACCCTGGCCCCATTCCGCGCGCCCCGCAGCCTCGAACTCGCGCTCCTCGCTCGACTGGGCGCCGCGGTACGGCACGCGCTGCACCTCGGATGCGGCGCTCGGCAGCGAGCTCTCCGAGTCGTTGTCGTAGTCGTCTGCGTCGAACACGAGGCCGGGCACGGACGACGGGCTGATCGGGTCTGGGAGCGAGTCGAGCGAGTCGCGCCGGAGTGGCATGGGGTACGGGGCCGCGCGTGGTGAGTGCACGTCCATTATCGACGCGGCGTCGGACTGCATGTGCGAGTATGAGGATGCGTACGAGCCTGGGTGCGGGGCGGAGTAGGACGTGGGGGAGCCGCCGAGGTGTGTGAGCGGGGCGGAGGATGAGGACATACGTGTGGGCCCGCCTGGGCCGTACAGCTCTCCGCGGCCGTCGAGATACTGGTTGCTATTTGTGAGGGTGTAGGAGGAGCGGCGCTCGGGCATGCCCGCGAGATTTCCGCGGTAGCCAGTGCGGGTAAGGGACGTCTGCGAGTCGAGCGCGCTCTGCAGGTCTTCTGAGGGGCTCGAGGTCGCGGACGAGTAGCCGTTCTGGTAGGGGAAGGCGTTGGGGCTGCTGTACGACACGCCGTACAGACTGCCGCCGTAGGAGGCATCATGGAGGAGCGTACGCTGCGAAGACTCTGGGTAGCCGACCAACTGCGACTCGGGCCCTCCACTAGAGTAGAAGCCTCCCTGCTGCTGAGGCGCGCGGTCTGCGAGGGTGCTGTTTGGCTGGTGGTTGTGGTGGGGGTAGTTGGTCTGCACGTTGAGCATCCACGGCTGCTGGCGGGCGGGGTAGGGGGCGTGGGGCACGGCGGTCGAGAGCGGCTCTAGGGCGGGCTGGGAGTGGGCGAGATAGTACGAGTTGTTGGCGTGCTGGAATCTATGGAGGGTATTGGGGTCGTGCTGGTGATCGAGGTGCGAGGACATGGCGGGCGGATCGGGGCGGGGTATCGGGGGGCGGGGGAAGCGCTGGGCACGAGCGGTGCGCGAAGCAGGGCCGACTGGGGGTGTAGCAGAGATAGAGATGAGCCGCGGGGGAGTTCTGGAGGGCAGGGGATGCGGGGACGCTTACCTGGGGAGGACGCGGGGAGGATGGCTGGGAGGGAGCGGGCGGAGGGGAGGGTTATATGGAGGAGGGGTTAGGCTCTGAAACGGCGAGCGGGAAGAGGGATGGGCATCTCTGGGGAACACGGACAACTCGACATCGTCCGCAAACGCGCGAGTCGTGCAGAATTAGTGGATCAAACACGAGACAGCGCAGCGTGCCTTACCTGCCATATCCCGCCCAAACCACACCCAGCTCCCTCCCCCGGCTCAACCCGGCCAACGCCCATCGATGCTCGTGCACTCCCAGGCCTGGAAAATACGCAGGCTGCCCATATCAGGCCCACAGCCACACCAGCACCCTTCCCCGGCCTCCCAACTGCCATTCCCAGCCATCGGCACCAGTATCTGCACGCCTCGCGCCCCCGAGGTCTCCCCATCCTCCCTCTCTGAATCTGTCAGAATCCGCGCAGACATACTGCACGCACCCCGCACCGCCCACAGATCCGCGCGCGGCGGACGACGCGACAGCCGGCCAAGCGCATCTGTCGCGCGCCGCTCGCTAGTTCGGGCTCGGGGGGCGCGCGCACGGCCACCGCGCGTCAGATTAGCTCTCGCGTGCGGACGCAGACGTGCGGGCGGCAGTCAGACTCGGTGCACTGGCAGCTGTCGCGTCCTCGGCCCTGCTCGCGTCGTGACCGTCGCGCGCACACACCGACACAGCTTTCCCGCTCCAGCCGCCGCGAGGCGCATCAACAACCGTCAACAAAGCTCGCGCGCCCTGCCTGCACCGCCCGCGCCGCCCTCTTGTGTTTACCCGCCCCGCGCGCACTCCGATCGAGCCTCGTACCTCGTCGTACCTGCGCTAGCAGCTGTGGGCACACACCCCACCCCCGCAGCCGCCGGCCGGCACCCCGCACCCACGTCTGTATCCCCGCACGCGTGGCGGAGTCCGACCGTGCACCGATCGCATGCGCCGGAGCCTGCACCTGCATCTCCATCGGAGGCCTGCCTGCCACTGCAGCTGTCACCCGCACCCTGCACCAATGGTCACTGGCATGCGCCTGGCCATCGATCGTGCGTGCGCATGCACAGCGCAGCAGCAGCAGACATAGGCGCACGCTCGAGATCGCCCCGTCAAATTGTCGCGTCTCGCATCCTCCGACGACAGGGGCCCGTTCCGAATCTTGTCCGGCCGCGGGGGCACGTCGACGCAGACAGCAGCCCGACATACGGTTTTCGCGCATGCAGGTTCCTCCTTAGCTTCATCTCGGCTGTCGCACCCAAAACGCAATTCGTCCTGGGCTGTCCGCCAATCTTGTCCGTGGCGCGGCCGCCCGGGCCTGAGCACGGTGGGACGACGGCCGTGTTCGCTCCCGCCTCGTCTTCCCGTGCCCGTCTTCAAGCTCCGCAGGGTTCGCCACCGTGCCCATATAGCGCGCGCGACCCGCCCCAGCGGAGACTTCGGCCACTCAGCCTAGCAGCAGATAGCGCAGAAGGCCGCAGAAGTCGCCAGGAGATAAAAAGACCGAATTAGATCACAGATACGATAGCGATAATATGCAAGAGAGACTCGAGAAAGCGCGATGGGCCACGGCCACGGAAAAAAAACTGCGTCCATGTCTGAGCCGTCCGTCCGTCCATTCGTCCGACCGCCACCTCCTACGCCGAATGATGCGCACGCCGGTATGTCATACGATCCACCCGCGCCCCTGCCTCAGATCCTTCATCGACATGCAGGCGTCCACCTGTTCGGTCCCCCCGAATGAATGAGAACACGTCCAACAGACAACAGACCCTCGCCACAAATCTCGGACGCACCTAAAATGCTCCAGCCGCTTCCTCGCCGCCGTGCCGTCCGCCGACCCTGGCCGCGCCACTGCTGTCTTGGGCTTGACCTTGGTCTTGGGCGTGGCGAGGTGGTCCGGAGTGAACGTCAACCGTGTGCGGCCGACAGCACGCAGCTCCTCGCCGTCGAACGACGGCAGGCTCGCCCGCTTGGCGACCTGCGGCGCACTACGCACCACCGCTCGTCCCAACGGACGCTGCCGTCCGTCCGGCGTCATCGTGGTCTCCCTGCGCCGGAGAGGGGTCTGTTTCTACGCGCGAAATTGCATGAGCTATTGCCTCCGGGACGGGCGAGGAGAATACTCGGTAATGAAACACGTACCCGATCGCTGCCGCCACTACCGCCGCTACCTCCTCCTCCTCCTCCTACACCATTACCTCTTACGCCGCCCCCTCCTCCCTGCCCGCGAGAGCCGCCCGGGCCGCCATGGCTGCGCGCCCACTTCTCCCACCAGCCGTGCGCGACGCGGGCGTTCGCGTCGCGTGCGCCGCCTGCGCCCACCTCCTCCCTGAGCTCGTCGTCTTCTTCGAGTTCTTCCGAGCTACCCTCGGCCGCAGCGGCTGCCTCCCTCGCCTGCCGCGCTCTTACGTCTTCCCCACCTACACCCACCCCGCCCATTACGCGAACGGCCCCTCCGTGTGCGTACCGCCATTCATCTTCATACGAGCCGTCATCATTGTCCGCGTCCGCGGGCGTCACAGGCCCAGGGGTCGACGACGCCGTCGACCCGGGCTCCTCGCACTCCGCAAAGTCCTCGCCCCCGCTCGTGACCTCCTCGTCCCAGTCGTCGAACGCGTCCCGCAGGTCTGGCTCGCGGGCCGCCGCACTCCGGCCGCGGCCGTCCTGCTTCCCGAAGCTTGTTGAATTTGAATGCGAACGTGAAGTGGAGCCTGCGGACTTTGTCGTACGTCCTCCGAACAGTGGCGCCCTTAGAGGCACGAGCGGCAGCGCACGTGTAATGGCACGCTCGACCGTGACCACCGAGCCTACTGAACGGGACGGCTGCTGATGGCGGGCCAGCGGCGGGCTCGAGAGGATGTCGTCCGCATCGAAGTCGTCGTCCCACTCACTAGCTTTAGGCCGGACGGGCGACGAGATGTCGGGCGAGTCCCACTGCGCGAGCGACGGCGAGGGCGACTCGTACCCGTCCTCCTGCGTGACTGCGTCCGCATCCGCCATGAGGACGTCCTCCTCATCGTCCATACAGGGCACATTCTCTTTCTCCAGCGTCTTCCCATGGTGCGACAGGCCGGACGGGCCAGCCCCTGCGGCGGACGACACCGAAGCTGATGCAGCCGCTAGAGCCCACTGTCCACGGGCCCCTCGAGGGTCCGAGACCGATCGTTGTTGGGCACCGAAGAACTTGGACGTGGTCGGCGTGCGCATTGGCGGCGGCGCGGCGGCGCCCGCCAGGCTGTCGTCGTCCCGTCTCTTACGTTTCGCGGCCATGTCGTGCTGCATAACCTCCGCGAGGGTGCGTTTCCCACTCTGCTTCCCAACGACCATGGCGGCCGCACCCGCGCTTGCCGGCCGCGCCGCGCCCGTGCTGCCCGAGGCAGAGGTAAATGCGTTTGCTGAGGAGCCGATGGAGCCCACGGGGGCGTGGCCACCGCCATTCGTAGTCGTCCCTGGGCGACTCGTCGCTCCCGCGGTCACTTCGCGCACCTGCTGTGGGGCTGGGGCCGGGGCTGAGACTGCGGGGGCAATGGTGCGCGCACACGTAATGAGCAAACGTCCCTTCTGTGCGCATACGGCGCAGGAAAAGCGTAAACGACGCGGGACGCGCCCCTGGCGGACTTACCGAAGAATTTGTGCAAGGGCCCGGCGGCGGAGGCGCCGTGCTTCCCCGCGGCCGGCGCCGGGTCCTTAGCCCTGCCCTTGCCCTTATCCGGCCGGTGCGCCGCAGTGATGTTCATCGGGATCGCCTTGAGTGCGCGCGGGACGAAGGACGGGTTGATGTCTTCCATGGGCAGCAGGCTGATGGGGCACGCGTCGCCCTCTGCGACCTGCTTCGCGAGCGATGGCTCGATATGCCTAAACGGGCGCGGGACAGGCATCAGCGGCGGGTAAGTACAGCACACACGCACGCACGCCGCGCGGCGGGCACGGAATGGGGGACGATGCTCACGCTCCGACGTACGCCTCCTCCTCCGGGCCCCATGGCGCGTCACCAGGCAGCGGCGTGAGGTGGACGAGGCAGCCCTGCGCGGGGTCGTACACGCGCTGGTGCAGGAACACCTTCTCCGCGAGCCGGAACGCGTCGAGGTAGCCGTGCGGGATCTTCTTCTTGCCCTCCAGGCGGAGCGCGCTCAGCGTGTTCTCCACGGTCTTGTGCTTCCGGAGGAGCGTCCACGCCGTCTTGAGCCCGATCCCGGGGATGCTCGGCAGGTAGTCGCACCCGCTCAGGATCGCCATCGTCCGGAATTGCGCGTCGGACCACCCGACGAGCGAGAGCCCGCCCGCGGCGGTCGACGCGATGGCCGCGAAGTCCTTGCGCGCGATGCACGTGACGGTGCTCGCGGCGTGGTCGAGCTTGAAGAGCACGTTCTTGCACCCGAACACGAGCAGGTCCGAGTCCTCTGTGATTATCCCGTCGACGGCCCCGATCCGCTCCAGGTACGCCAGCTGCGCGTCGGCTTCGTACGGTGCCACGACGTACGGCACACCCTCTGCCCGGAGAGCCTGTCACAGGACACACACCGCATCGGTCAGCGCACGTCCTTCGACATCCAGCCAGCACGCCCGCACACGCCCCGCGTCGAGAAGGCGCAGGCTCATGTCGCGCCCGAAAGAAGAAGGACAAAGTTCCAGCTCAGGGGACAGGTGCGTTCTCACCTTGATGAGCTGATATGCCATTTGCGGCGTCACGTCCACACATTTGACATAGTACTCGCGCGCCTGGCTGTGCTTGCCTTGCGCGGCAAGCGCGTTCGCGCGTGCGAGGTTCTCGTCCCGCCGCTGCTTGCGCTCGGCCTCGGTGCCCTGCTTCGCCGGAAGCGGCCCTCCGTCAAAGACGAGGTAAGGGTTTATGCCGTGGTGGCGGAGCAGTCGCACGCGGTGCATGGCATAGTCCACGTATCTGCAAAAGCAACCGCTACGTCAGCCTATGTCCGCGCACCGGCCATGGGTAAAAAAACACGCGTGGGCATAGAAAACAACTTGAACGTAAAGTCCACAGGGAGTTTCTCCGTGGTTGAACCGCACGGGTGCGTGGCCAATGTATAGAACGAAGGCGCCGGACTGTGTCCGTGAGGAGCAGAAGGCCTGCGGTGGCGGACGCTTCACGCTCATTTTACGTATTGATGATGGGAGAATGACCCGTCGATCTTGCGTACTACAAGGTTCTGCAAGGCCCAACAACTTCTTCTCTATAAGTCAAGAAGGTACGCCAGCCGAGTGCCATGGCAGGAAATCATGTGCGCACATGCGGCCTAGCGTATGCGCCTTGTACGTCCTGCGCGAACAGGCGCCGGGAGGCGTCATCTAGACAATGTTGGTAGAGACCAGGCTAGAAGACATAGAGTTACGTCTCCACAACGAAGAGAAGTTTTGCAGAAGAGACTGTGGCGCAGACGGTATGCAACCGGCCCGGCCTCGAGCTGCGAGGAGGTCCGGCGCGGGGCGGCGGACAAATGTCTAGGAACACGAATGCCGAGTATCGTATAGTGCCTCGTTGTTCTGCACGGCACACAGGCATGTTCAGGAATCATCTATGTACGTCATGGATGGTGCCAGAAAACGGCCGAAGATTAACAACTGCATTGGCCGCCTGCGGACCATTGCTTTGGCCACAGCACCATTTAGGGCCCCCATGATTGAACCCGAGAGATATGACCTGGTATCTAGACGTAAAAAGTTGGCGTCGAAAGCTCTATCATCGCGAACAAACGTGAAGTATATCCGTCTGTGGACGTCATAGAACTAACGAAGTCAACTCAGAAGAGGATACACCGACATTCCATACACTTATATCATACGTCTATTGCACGCTATTCCGACCAGAGGCCGTGCAGGTTCCTTAAGGAAGCGAGGAATTCTCCATAGCCGCAGCCCAGCAGTCTTTGCGCATCAAGATAACATGGATCGCTGATGATGCAAAGAGTACTGGACAGTGGGCTAGCGCTATAGCATCACCTGCTCCGAGGAATGCCATGCGTGTACCGCCTGCCATCAGTGCCTGGACGCGACGTTCGCCGTCAGACGACCCATAGGCAATGTCCGGACGAAGAGGCAACACATTGTGTGCTTACCAAGGCCGAATGATACGCCCCATCGCACAGGATTTGAGCAGCATTCCAGGGTGTAAAGGTTAACGCGATATTCCGCGACCCAACAGGGTGCAACACGTTCCGAGGTTGTGTTCTATGAACATGCTCGTTCCGAGAGTCCACGTATCGATGGGCCTGCAGTTTGAGGCTCTTGCGCCATGGACGTGCATGCAGAGATGGTGCACAGGAGTACGCGGGGGATGCCGACGATAGGAAGTGACGGGAAAGCCGTCCGAGCACGTGGAGTGTCTCCTCAAGGTGCGCGGATCCAAGTTCGAGACGAAAGCGGAAACATGAAGAGACTCACTTGGTTGTGGGTTTCCCTGTGGTGAGCTCCGGCGCGCATCCATACGAGCCTCGGTGGAGCCACACATAGCCGTCTACGGCGAGAGTCTGACCACGGAACTCGGAGAGTTTCTTGTTGGTTTGGATATCCTTGAGAAGGGGCAGGAGCCCAGAGATGCCCATATTCACGCGTCAAGAGCCAGATAGCGCGTGTCCGAAAGCATGAGCGTCGTCGAGAGCAGTGTGGGGGATGGCGGGGACGTCGTGGACGAGCGGAAGAACGATCGCGCCGCGTCGGCCGCTTACCTTAAAAAGTAAGGTAAACAAACGCGTCGCGTCGCGTAACACCTTGCACAAACAAACGTCACAACAAACGCCCGTTCAAGCGCCCATCATCTTTCTTCCCGTAACTCTTTGATGGCGCGTCGCGCACAAACATTCGGTCTAGGTTTCAACGAGCTATCTCACTTATCAAGCTGCAATAGTCCCACAACTCAAGAAAGGGGAGCGACTAAGACATCAGGAATCAGATTTGGCAGACATAGGCCGCTTACCATCTCAGCCGAAACAGGAGGCAACATGCTACTTTGCCAAGTTACTGACTTAGAGGCTTTGCGGCCCAGGTTTTACGTTCGCCTTCTTCTAGGACGACGTGATGCGCACTCATAGCACCAGAGATGTGCCGGGAGATTGCGCATTACGTGCATAACTCTCTGCGCCCGAGTCCACGAATACGCACTGCTGGCAAAGACGGACGAAGCATAGCGGCGCGGTGGGCTCATCCGTCGCATAGACACGTGTGTACGTGCATCCTGTTGCAACAGGTAAGAGCCTTGACCGCGGCGGGTGATTTTGGGCGAAGGCACAAGGGGCGTATCGCCTTTGACCCCATATGTTTGTCTCCCTACGGCTAGAGGTAGGTACGCACCGCCTTCTTGAGCTGCCGTGCCGCTTTTTTCAACCTCGTCAACTGTATCGCCCTCTCAGTACGATATGTCACGCCTGCCCTTCAAACAACCTCAGGTAGCGCCAGCGGAAGACCGGTGAGTTTACCCTCTATCATTAACAGGGCAAGACTCACTCACGTTTTGCTGAGTTTTTTCTCGCTGTTTTAGTATCTACTCTTCAAGCAAGAGCGGTTCTTGCTTCCATCCGCCCCTCGGTCATTAATCAGTGCTTAGTAACGGTGCATTGACATTCGAGCCCAGCTTCTCCCGACGTCTGATCCTTCAAATTAGGATTCATGTACCTCCAGATGCAGCGATAGCACTTCCCTTTGCCATCAGCGAACGTTCGCGGCATAAGCACTATTGATCAAGCGGTCTTGTACTTTCTTCCGAAGCCAGGCACCGAGAGCATCCGTAACTCAACTTGAAGTGTTTGACAGCAACGTAAGGCATCGGAACAGTTGTAGATTGCCGCCTATAAACGCCTACGAGTCCAGGTCCGTCCTTGAAAGCAATGTCTCCCATCCTGGCGACTTCTCGTTCCATAGTACACCTAAGCTGACTTCCGTCCAACTGGCTACTTCGAGCGACTCAACTGACACGCTTCAACAGCAGACATTCAACTGCATGCGTACAACTTCCGCCCAAGAACGGCCGTATCTCTGGAACGCCAACCCGACATCCATACAGCCCAATGCTTCGCTTGTCTCACCCATCGACCGTTCTCCACACAAACGCGCAGCGCACTACTTGACACCGACGGCGCTTCCCACGCCCGCCGACAGTCCTCGGATGATCTTGTGGCCATCAGCGCGGTACCTGCCCGCGTGAGGATGTGTCCCACCATAATGAATCAATGAATCGCCCGCCTCCGCGCCCTTCCCACCAACACGCGCACCGCTCTAGGAGAACCCGCCTTCATTCTCATCGAAGGGATTTGCTTTTCTGCGGAACATCCTGGGACACCTGACCCCCGCGCTCCCAGGCCCCGCCCCGTTCACGCGACCGTCGCACACAAGCTCCTACAAGTCGGGTACGCTCACGGACGGCGCACATTGCGCCGCCCCCTTCGACCGATCCGTCACACGCGCCTTCGAATACTCACACCCGGGATGCGCTTGCTGCGGGACGGCCGCGGTGGTCTCTGCCTTCTCATACCGCAGTACGTCTACGGCGTTCTCGGTGATGACCTCTCTAGCACTGACGCCGTTCTTTCTCGTGGCCGCGTGCTAGTACGCCTCTGGTGCCACTCTCTCGCGACCTGCGGAAGCTCACAGATTTGACTAGGCTTCAATGGCGCGAGTTGCGGGTACCCCCACTACCTCGTTCCCCCGTTCTCTCTCGAAAGCCCAGGATATGGGACCCTCTGCTACCAGGTCCCCGGTGTGACGTTGCCCTATGAAAATTCCAGCAGATTCTACCAAGGATTTTGTAGGTCTCTACTATACGGGCCCGTCACTGACCACCGGAGACCGTTCTCCGCTGGGCCCTGGTGCACTTTTCACACGGTTAAATGTCGTACGTCATGTACCACATGCTCTGCTGCGGTACAGCAAGAAAGGTGTTATGAAGACATACCGCACTCGGTTCAAGCGTATATACTCACCCTAGAAGAACGCAAGTCGACAGCACTGCAATATAACGTGCCAAGCGCTCTCTAAGATCAGCTTCACAGCGGGTGCGTTACATTTCGTTCGGCTCAGGTGTTACTAGAGCGGTCCTCATCCCTGTTGCATGTGCAACCCCAGTATTCTTGCCAATTAGCTGCCGCTCAATCAGGTTAGACGGTACCACACTTCACATTTGAACAAGGCCTCGTCTCCCGTCAAACCGACGCGAGGTCCTTGTTTCAAGGAGAATGCAGCAGAAGGAGCTGTCGGAGAAGTAGACAGATCCTGGAACATTTCAACCTCGTTTTGATCAAATTCTGAACAGACCCGCGTCAATTCCTACTCTTACTCAGCGGTAAGCACGTAACCAGTTCAAGCTATTGTACGACCAGCTGGCAGGGATAGTTTTCTCACTACTAGCGCTGTCTACCTGGCTCTTCATGATCAATGTCATGTCAGCCGTCAGAGTCTTCGCGGCCTAAATGAACCTGCGACAGCCGTCGAAACGGAGGTCTTAGGGATACCCTCCGGTCACTCAATATTTAGCCCGTGCGCGTTAGGCGAGTTGTGGCCACGATTGTCGTGCCCGCGGCTCCTGGACAGGTGCGCCTGTTTCGTGGAAGATTGTACGTCGGCTCAGAGCTCCGAGCATACACTAGGCTGATTGTTGTATGTAGCGGCATAATCCTTCGCCTTCCTCCAGTTTAGAGGAGTCTACCAGCATCCCCATCAATTGGGAGCAACTTGACAGTCGAGATACTGTACCGTCGCGCTAAGAATACTTACAAGCGACAGCGCCATCGGACGCGGCTGCCTGGGGTCAATAGATACTCTCGGGTACGTGTTCTCAGCTTTCACTCGTAGAGACACTCCATTCTGATATACACGACCGACTGTTACAAACCACGTCTGGCAGACACAGAGCCATATTAGTATAGTGCGGATTGAAGCTGCCATCATGATGCCCCGCGCTCCTAGTACCACCCCCCATGAACGGCTGACTGCACGGCGGTGGGGCCGCTTTCAACTGCACAAGGTTTCTCTCTGGCTTTGTTATTCCCCACCCTACTTTCACGGGTAGTGTCGCTACCGACGCGCAAAATGCCTGGAGTCTTCCGGGCACCGATTCGCTCGTCATGCCGAAATGACACACAGTCTGATACCCTGACAGGGCTGACGAGGTCCCTCACGCCGGATCCTTACCTGCGGTGTGAGCTCGGATCAAGTATCTTCAAAAAGGGGGAACAGCCTAAGCGTTGGCCGGTGAGCGTTGCAGACAGCCTGACATAAACCGTTCAAAACTTCGTGCCGAATTTGGGCGCGTGGCCGCGGCTCGGCACAAATGTTAGTAACACCCCTGCCGCTCTTAAAACCAGGAAAGTCCCATCTCCATGGTCGCGATACGCGTTGAGGATATAGGGACTGGATGAATAAGCGGGTGTTTTCGTGTTATTCAACTAACAAAGAGTGACATGAGAATCACGGCCGGGTTATGTATGTAAATACCGTGACGAACAACAAGCACTAATGGGGTAGTGGTAACCTGGGTCGTTGCCATCGACCCGCCGGGGGTTCGATTCCCCCTTGATGCACGAGGTAGCAGTACTTGTCTTTTGCCGCTTTTTGCCGAATGCGGGGTAGCGATGCCGAGACGGTTGCCTTCGAGGCTTGTTCTCGCATCGCCTCGCACATCTCTCCTTCCGACTCTCATCTGGTGCTGCTGGTCTTCACGTTCCGACCGATATATATTCACTCACTTCCGCACCCTGTCTCTACCACGAACCACCATGTCTTCCAAGCTCTCCGCCGCGCTCGTCTTCTCTCTCCTCGCGTCTCTCTCTGCGGTCTCCGCCCAACAATGGTATAGCACGGTCAACCTCTTAGACGCGACGTGATCTCACCACGCCAATCTGGACAGTAACGCGACGTCGCTGTGCCCGTCGGCCAACCCCTGCTGCAGTGAGTGGCACCCAAACGTCTTCGTTGTGGCTGAACGGCCAACCTGGACCCCCCGCAGGTGAATTTGGTTTCTGTGGCACCGGCAGCGTACGTCCAGCTCTCCTCGCGACGCCGGTCGGTTCGCTGATGGATATGCGCAGTTCTGCCTCGGCGGATGCAATCCCCTTGCCTCGAACACTCTCACGTCGTGCTCTCCCGAGCCTGTCTGCCAGAACGCCAACGTACGTGCCTGTTTCTGTCATTCGCTCCTCGAGATCTAGGAGAGCTAGCATGTGCTGCGGCCAACGGAGAACTGCGCGCGGTGGCGGAGGTCGGCGGAGGTTGTTACTGTTCCCTCGTGCGGCGTACATAGCCCGCTGCTTCCCCCCGGCGCTCCGGCATCACATCGCGTTCCACCGACGTATTTTGAGCAGCGGCGCGGAGCTTAGCCTCGAGGTCATTGCGACGCGTGCCGCAACAGGGCGTTTGCATTCCGTGTTTGCGTGATACCCGTCAAACATGAGGGTAGCCGCCAATATGTGACTGGCCGTGCACGTACCTCGTCAGAGTCTAGATTCCCGAAAAAACTCGGGAGGGCGTTTGTGCAGATGAAATAGGCCACGCCGTCTAGTTCGAGCCTGGACGAAGACCTAACGGCCGAGGGAGAGCCGAACATGCACGGTCAGCAACGCGAAGTTGCAGTGCTTGTGGCACCAGTCGCGCACATCTCCGCTCGCCTAGTGACCTTGAAGTCATATATTGAATGAACATAGTACTCATGACCTGCCCAGCACACGTTCACAGATTTCTCGCGCATCCTCTCGAACGCGACATACTTCGATGGGAACGCCACAAAGTACGACTGGGTCGTCAACTCGGGCAACATCATCAACTCCACCGCGGGCGAGCTCGGCATGACTCTCACCCAGGACAACGGTGGCACGCGCCTCAGCTCGACGCGCTACGTCCACTACGGCAAGATCACCACCCGCCGTACGTCCATATGTCTTGCGCGCGCCTCTGATTTTTGACTGGACTATGTATGCAGTGAAGACCGGCAAGTGGGGCGGTGTCGTTACCGCGTTCATCACGATGTCCGACATCAAGGACGAGATCGATTGGGAGTTCCCCGGCGCAGAGACCACCCAAGGCCAGTCCAACTACTTCTGGCAGGGCGTCGTCCGTAAGTATATTCGCTTCAATGTCAATTCAACGTGTGCTCATTTGCTTTGCAGCTGCACAGACTGCCGGCGGTACCCACGGCAACCTCACTGACACCTTTGTCAACTATCACGACTACACCGTATGTCCCTGTGTGCACCCCTTCGGGAGCGCAACGACTAACACGGGCACAGATCGATTGGCAGCAGGACACGCTCACGTGGCTCATCGACGGCAACGTCGTGCGCACGCTCAAGCGTTCCGACGCGACGGGCTCGGACGGCGTCAGCCGCTACCCCAGCACGCCCTCGCGCATCGAGCTCAGGTACGCGCCGTTCCGCCATACCCAACGAACGGTCACTAACACATCTGCACAGTATCTGGCCCGCAGGTATCAACACCTCCGCGCAAGGCACGATCGAATGGGCCGGCGGGCTGATCGACTGGAACGACCCCGACTACGTCGCGGCGGGCCACTTCTACGCGCTCGTCAACTCGGTGTCGGTCGAGTGCGCGGACACGAGCTCGAACCCGGCGAACGCGCAGTCGTACGTGTACGGCAAGAACGCGTCTGCGTTCACGCCCGCCGTGGACGTCACGAATCAGACGACGGTGACGAACGGCGCGACGCGCGCATTCGGCGGCGTGAGCGGCGTGTGGTCGATGCTCGCCGCCGGTGCGGCGATGGCACTCGGTGCGGTGCTGGCTTGAGCAGCATCTCAGACCGGACGGATGTTATCTTGTTACGGGTTTAGATCGGATCTAATATTCTATTAGGATGGATGGTCAGATCGTAATGTGTGGTCGCTGTCGTCCTCGCTGTGCACCGCCGCCACGGTGTGTCTTGTTGTAGGTCCGTAAACGCACCATGTCATGTATCGTCTCGCTTGGTCGTTCTTGCATATACCCGGTTGTTTTCTAGTACAGCGCGGTGTACGAGCGGATGAATTGAGACCAGAAGAGCAACTCGTGGCCCGCCAATATGTACTATGTAACGACAACGGTAGGGATGTTCCATCATCGGGGTTCATGTCGTCCTGTGGCGGCTGTTCAACAACAACTCATCAACTGTCTCATGTTGCTAGCGAGCAGCACAACCGTCATTTATCCGCAACGCCCCAGACGTTATCCTCCACTGCCCTACCAGGTAGTAACATGGCTTTCTCGCGTTGACCAGCTTGCTTTCGACGCTCATGGGGACGCAATGTCCCTGTCTCGAGTGACGCTGCATCGCTGATCATTCTCTTCTACAGAATGCCCCTCTTGCGTTCACGCTTGACCTCACAAGTCGCGGCCCCTAATGAACGTAACGGCGCGTCCTGCCTTGCTTCCGGATTGTGTTCACTATGCTGACTTCAACGTAGCTCACCGACACAGGTGAGCCCACTTCGACTAGGCCCACACTCGTACATATGTGCCACGGGTCCACAACTGTGGTGCAATGGTCATGTCCCCTCTGGCCTCTATCATTCTTTTGCCCAATGCCCCTCTCGCATTCACACAGGAGAGCTCGAGCCCGCAACACGCAGCTCGTGGTGAAAATTGTCCTCGGTGCGTCCTGTGTTGAGGAACTGCGTCTGCCATGCTAATTCACCGGTGCAGACGAGCCCACTTTGGCTAGAATCCGACGCGTTGATATGGCAGACCCATGTCCTGGTCAGCGAACGTTGGGTAGTCTAGCATCTCAAAAACGCCACGGCCACGTCGCAGGCAATAGGTCCATGCATTCGCCGGGGTCCCTGTGGCCCTGTCGCACCATGGCTCTGGCCCCTGCCGGCCATTGCTGCTCGGAACAAGGGCCCCGCCCCGCCATTGTGTGCATGAGGCCCAAGCACCGAGGGGGCGCGCGGGGTATATAAAGCCAGGGCACGACGACGTTGAGATGTATCCGCAACCTCCTCACTCTCCTCCATAAACACTCCTCCCAGTGAATCTCCTTACCAGAGGATCTACCCTCGGTGAACCTCTTCGCCAGACAACGTCCAGACCATGTCGGACCCACCACCATTCTGCGCCCCAGTCTCCTCTCATTTCTGCCACATAATCCTACTCTACCCGGCGGCCTTCCGCCACATAATCCTACTCTACCCCGGAGTCTACATCGCCCCACAGACCCGTCTGTGAGGCCCGCGCGCCGCGCGCGGTGTACATGGAGGTGTGTGGGTGGGTGTGCGATGGGTACGTCCGTCCCATCACCTGCGCGCTGCGTCTCCTGGCTAATTGTTGCTGCGGCTGCTCTGTAGATGCCCACTGCGTCTGCCACTCGACGGCGTGGCCGCCAAACCCCAAAGGGTTGCGCTGAAGGAGATCATGGCATGCGCAGGAGCCAACGAAGGGCAAATGCCCTGAATGCGGCAAGTAGCGCCGGCACGACCGCAAGCGGCACATGGAACCGGTTCACTCCCCCATGCACGAGCCCAGTACGTGACATATACGCTGGCCCGAAGCCCCCTTTGGCCTATGAACGCACCACGAACGGATGGATCGACTTAGCCCGCTGGGATGCCGACTTCGACTAGGCGCACTCCGGCTCAGACGCGCCAAACGCGTACACTTCCGCGTCTTAGTACGCACAACGTGAATACATCGAAGCTTTGGTATGTCGTGAGTTTCGGCTGGTCAGCCCCATGCGTACTAACAAACGTCCAGTGTGTCATTTGGCTCGCCGAGGCATCCGGTCATGCGGTATCTACCTGGCATCGAAAGCGGGACAGGAGGATGGCCAAAATTAATGTACGGAACGTTCCATAAATATAATGTCCCTGTACAATATGCAAAAGCTGTGTTTGAGATTTCAAGAGGAATGTACATCCGGGTTCATGTTGAGTTGCATGCCATCCAAGCTCGAAGTACTTGGTCCGAACATAGCCGAAGCCTTGCCACCGAGAACTAGGATGAGTATCCTGAGTAGTTGAGGGCATATCTGGTACTCATTTTCCTTCTTTACGGCTGGCCCTTATTATTGATATAAGCTACAACAGTACAGGTGGCGCAATTATGCGACCAAATGATTCTCGTTCTAACGTTGAGAGTATGCGATTATCTACAGCCATACCAACCTGATGCGCCGCTAGTAAGATGACACCGTCCACTGAGGAATACGTGCTGTAGAATATCATCCACGGAAAAGGCTCTACAATATGCACTGTACAACAAAGATAGCAATAGCGATGATCTAACACGAGTTGGTCTATGCCACTAGTTGCGCTACGACTGTCCACCGAAAGGCTCCTCCATGTCCACCATGATGCCACTGTCCTCCCCGCCATCCAGATCCCCATCCTCTCGCCACTCGTCAATCAGATCCTTCGTCTCCTGTATCAACGCCTCGAGAGCCTCCGCTCTCGACCACGCCCGCACCAAACCCTCCGGCGCCGAGCCGTCATCCATCGAGGAGTCCATCGAAGACACCGTTGCGAGCGGTAGCGCCGGATAACCCAGCATCGCCTGCGCGACGCGCACCCTCCGGTACGTAGTCCGCACGAGAATCGGCGACTCGACAATGATCTCTCGCGCAAGCCCAAGGGCACTCCGCGAGGCTCCCAGTGCGCTCCGCCTGCCGCTCGGGGACGTTGAGCGCCGTCCGCCGAAGTCGCCGACGGGCGACAGCGGGCGCACAGGCCCGAGGTGCACGATCTTAGGTCCGGAGTCGCGTGCCGCGCGACGGGAGGGTGTGAGCGGGCTTGGCATGAGCGCGTACCCCGCTTGTCGCATTCCACCATCGTCCATGAGGGTCTTCCGGGGAGTCGAGGACTGCATGCCGAAATCGTCGAAAGTGGGCAGCGAGACAGAGTTCGTGAACAAGGTAGAGCTGCGAGGTGTCGATGCGGCCGAGTCGGCTGCTCCTAGGAAGCTTCGCCGGGGTTTTGAGAAGATATTCGAGACAGGACGACTCCGCGGACGAGAGCTGACGAAGTAGCCCGGGCTGGTAGCACCGCTGGCCGCTCCTCCGGAGGCCGACAGCTCCTGGTGAAGCGCAGCAACCTTCTCTTGCATGAAAATCCGCATCTGCAGAGCCAGCGGGTTGCGACGCAGGCACAGCCACTCGATCAGAGACCATGTCATGTAATCGAGGATGCGAGGCCGCTTCTGGGTTCGCTGAGCAGCAAGGGATGGTGTGAGCGAGGGCGTGAGGAATGGATTCTCGTCCGGAATATTGAACTGTGTGGCTTTGGGAGAGTGAGTCGGAGAAGGCGGTTCGGAGTAGCCACCGTGCGATGGCACCACAAAGGATGCGTCCCCGTCCGCCAGGGCTTCCCGGAGAATAGCGCCTATTTGTCCCCAGATCCCAGGGAGGGCGACAGAGATGTCGTGTTCTGCTCGCGTCATGATCACCTTCAGGATCTGCAAAGCGATGACGAGACCCAATGCAGGTTTCGGGTCGAGGGTGGATGAGGTTGTCCGACTATCAGTTGACTTCCGTCGTTCGACGCCAGGTATGGAGGTCTTCGAGGTATCGCTACGAGCGAACTCTGAACGTTGTATGACAGACAGGACGTACACCAACAGGCGCATCCAAGCCTTGGAGTACACATCCCTGCGCCATTTCTCTGCCCATTGACTATCGCTCGCAAGCTCAAGAGCCGTCTTCATCCGCAGGACGAGAGGGAGTATGACTCCGGAGAGGAATTCATACGTTGGGTCTCGCTTCTCCAGTTCGGCTACGACATCCGCGCCGACCACCAAGAGCGCTCGGTCCAATAGGTTTAGGACGCTACCTCGGATAGCTAGATGGAAGAGAAGACCTGCGGAGGCGGCGACCTCGCAAGCCTCTAGGCCGGCGGCACAATACTGCGAGACGACGACGCGGGCGAAGGCGGGTTGGTTAGCGAAAACGGTGTCCGAGGCAAGCGCGGCGACCACGTCGAATACGCCAGAGAAGTCGACTTCGGAGGAGTATGACGAGACGATGGGAGCGAGATCCGCTAGGAGGGTGACGGTCTCCTTGAGCTGGGGATGCGTCGGGCGAATGAGCACAGCTCGCACGTAATCTGCTAAAAATGTCGCTACACGCGGGACGCTGGCGCGCGAATCCTTCAAGATCATTTTCACGATCTCCAGTACGCGTTGCGAAGCCAAGGAAGACAAATGCCCGCCAGCCCGAGTAAATCCGACCACGACGGAGAGATAGTCCACTCGCATAACCAACAGGTCGCTAGGGAGAGATGAGTGGGACATGCTCGCTTGTGTGAGACCGCTCTGAGAAACGGTATTTGGGTCGAGTTCGTCAACGTGGGAGTTGCCCTCTTTCGCCTTCGTGACGCCCTTGTTCAACAGGATACCGCCCAGGGCGGTGATACCATCCCGAAGGACAGTACGAGTCGATGCAGATGCATGGTACAAGTGCGGCGTCAAGAACAACAGGAAGCGCAGGAATTGCTGGGCGCGAAGGATCGTGGGGTTGTGAGCGATCACCGTGAGAAAAAGCCGTACGAGATCGTCGAGCCCCAACCGCTTGCTGTCGAACTCATCCGGGACGTCGACGGTGACTTGATTCTTGCCCTGCGCATTACGATGTACCGAGGCGAGGAAGGCCTGAGGAACCCGTTCGGCGATGGTGACCATGATAGCCTCCTGTTCTTCAACCTTGGTGAGCGCACTCAGCGCCGCGACTTCAGCGTTCTGAGATGGAGGGTTGCTCTTCAGCATCGCAAACAGAGTGAAGATGTTGAAGCACATGACTGGACCGTCGGCCCCAGGGAGAGCAATCACGTTCGACATGATATCGCAGGTCTGGAAGACGAAGGACTCCTGGTGCAACGCGAAGAACCGGTTGACAGCAAACTCGATGATGGAGCGGATGGTGGGATGTGACTCGGCGTCGCAGTAGACCTTGATCACGGCGGGCATGAAGAGGGTGTAACCGCCTCCAGAGGTGAAGAGACGTCGGAAGCGCGTGCTTGCCACTAGATAATCTGTGAAGGCCTAGTATCAGGGTGATGTAGCAACAAGCCATACACGAGTCACTTACTCAGCATAGCTTGAGCCACAACCCCCACATCGTCACCGTGTGCTAGCAGTATACGATTCAAGCCGTCGAGTAGGAGCCCTAATTCTTCACGATCGTTGAGATGTCGAGAGGTAGCTCGGAAGACCTGATGGAGCAGCAGCAGATGACTCCGGACAAGCGTCAAAGACAACGCGGTGAGTGCTGGATTCGAGGGAGGACGAGTCGACTTCTTTGTGGGGATGTATGCACTCAGAGGGATGGATTCCCCATGGCTCGCGTCGTACATCAGCGGAAGCACAAGAGCCGTGAGGTTCTTGCGGACGACCTTCACATCCTGGGCGTTGCGGCGAAGCATGTTCAGCATCAGCATATTCTGCGCGATCCGAACCATCGTCACCCAAACAACTGGAGGAGGAAGCGTCTCGAATGGATTGCGGGGACCTTCGAGTGCCCTTGGGAACATGGGACCCACAGGCGCAGCGTCATTCCACCAGAAGGTCCCGGAAGGAATGAACAGCATGTCGACCTTCGCCCGCCGTATGTCGCGCATGGAGACTTTGCTGACTTGTGGAACTAGTTTTGCGATGAGTGGCGAGCTGTAGCCGTATGCCTGTAATGGGTCCACGGCTTCGGTGTGCCGCATCGAAGCCTTGAGGAAACCGGCAAGATGGTTGAGGACGTGGTGAGCCATTCCTGGTGGCAGAACAAACTCGCAGTGCAGGAAATTTCGAAGAGTCGCCACAGCGGACACGACATCCCCAGTTTCACCGGAGATGTTGTGGAACACGGATCGGGCAAGCACTGTCGGGTCGTCCCGCATGAGGTCCAGAATGAGGCTCCTGGCAGTATTCGCGACCACGAAGTCGCTGTCCTTGGTCATCAACGAAAGCCGCGGGAACAGCGCGACCATAGTCGCGACAAAGACGGGTCGACGTTTTGCCTTTGCCTGGATGCTAGAGCTGGAGTCTCTTGACCCAAGCGGGGTGTCTCTCGGAGAGGACCTCGTTGGTGAAGGCTCAGGACTAGGGCTAGGACTCGGGGGATCTGGCTGTCCCGCATCACCGTCTGCGGTCGAGCTCAGCGAGTCGAGCTGCAGTGTAGGGAGTCGCGCGACAGGGGTTTTGATCCACTGCGTCTTCGGGTCCATCTCACCACGTTCCTCCGCCCAGCCAACCTCTGAGAGTCGCCGTCGAAGCTCGAGAGGGAGCACATGGCCCTTGCTATCCTTGAAGTCGTTCGGGTCCTCCTCCATCTCGAAGAGGCTGGTGCCGATATCCGTGGGGACAAAGATGATGGGTGGGCGAGTAAGCTTGAAAGGACGCCTGTATGTCCTGTCCAGGATGACTTCTTGGCTCAACAGCTGGAAACGCCAGCTAGAGATCGTGGCAATTCGCTCAAGAGCCCTGCGTCGTATTGTTGCATCCTCGCTGTGTATTTGATCAGTGCGAGTTCACATGGCTGACCTGGGTTTGACATACTTTTTCAGGTCATCGTTGATGAGCCCCGTGAACTCCTCCGGAATCTTCTCAGCGCATTGCATGATCAGGAAGCATGTCTAGAATGTGATCAGCGTTTGACATCAGGCAAGGTATCAAGCCATTTACCGGAGCCACGATATGGGTAGCATGGTCATCCAGATGCCTATACCACAAGATTGGTGCCAGCCGCAGGTAGTCATTCGGGGTAAGCAAACCAGAGATCGTGACGAGTAGTGCGAGCCCAGTGCTCTTCTGCTTGTCCATGAGCCCGCGCAACGTCGTGAGACGATCACTGAAAACCTCTTTCGAGGCGTCCTCTACGCCCGCCTTGGATGTCCTCTTGTTCGACGATTGGCGTTCTGTGGGAGTAGCACCTACCATAGTAGTGCGTCGCTAGAAATTCCATGGGCATGATGTGTAGTGTAGGTTATGGAACTACGCACCTTGCCGCCACCGCCGATGCCGGATTTGGCCTGTTCATATAGCGCCTCGATCTTCCTGAGGGTGGCGTATACTTCTTCGTCGTCCATTTCCTCATCCGGATCATCTACGCGACGGAAGGAGTATGATGCGGTCCAGTCCACCACGGACGGTAGCCACGATGCCCTGGAGTCGAGATATGAGACAGATGTATACGCGCAAAATGGAATACACATACGGCTTGAGCGTTCGCGTAATCAGCCTGCACTCTCGGAACAGAGCACAGAAGATCAGTCGCGTAGACGCAGGAATGAGAGTGTGCTGTTCCTGTGCAACCAATGAGATAGTGGCTGGCGCGAATGGCATCGACGAAACGTACCATGTTTGCTATCAGCATGCCTATTCTTGCCTCCAGGCGCATAGCAAATTTCACAGTGAAAGCGAGCTGCTCGCAATAAAGTTAGGTCATGTGCAACGACTTGCCACATATAATCTACTCACCACAGCCGGGTCCCGCAAATGCCTGACTTCCCGCAAGTGCTGTATCAACTCAACAGTCAGCACCAGCTGCCCGTATCGCGCCTGCCCTTTCCTCGGCCCGTCGTCAGACACAGTTGACGCCGTGCGCGCCGTCGGGTCTGTCATGAGCGCCACGGACATCATCTCTGGATCGTGCGTCCACAGCCCTGGGTAGAACCGCGCAACGGAGTACAGCGCGCAGAGTTGGTTCGCGATCGTGAGGTCCTTCATGGACGCGGCGCACGTGAAGACGGGTTTGAAGAACGCTTTGGGGCAGGTGAGCGCGACGGACTCGAGGAAGTCGGAGAGCGGAGCGCAGGGCAGCTCGGGAGGGTCCTCCGTTAACCGCTTTGCGCGAGTCAGTATAACGCCACAGATTGCGATGGGATTAGGTAGCACTCACGTCTGTGAGAGGAGGCAGTAGCAGTGAAATGATAGACAGTCGTATCTCCTCCGGCAGCTCCTCGATGAGCGTCGGAAGAAGGCGCAGAAAAATGGGCCATTCCGTGCTCGCCGTCTGTAGCACACCTTCATCAGCTCTAGCTCTGCGCTTGCGTACTCACACGGGGTACTCACGAAATCGCGTAATGACTTCTCGACGCTCTGCTTCCACAACGCGCCTTCTTGAAACCAATGGCAGAAGTATACTATCAAGTAGTCGCGTTCTGCGCATCCGCGCACACAGAGCAGCTCCAGGACGAGCCGCACGATGTTGCTGCGCACGTCGCCCACAGCTGCAAATGCGTCGTCCTTCATCGTCTCGACCTCCGGCAGGATACGCGTCCGAAGCAGGTGGAAGATCGTATCCGCATCCTCCACCGCCGTGCGCGCGTCGGGGAGTGATGACGAGAGCAGGGAGATAGACGCGTTGATGAAGGACGTCAGTTTCCGCCAGTTCATTGTCGTGGTGAGGGGTGTGAGCGCTGTCGGTGAATCGACGGAGACCCAGTACGCCTGAGCAATAGGCGTTCAGTGCAACTGCATACAACAACGATGAGCGATCACAGACCTCAAGCAAGCGGTGCAAAGCCCATCTCCTAGCAGCCACCGACCCGACCTCCAAGCAGCCAATGACGCTGTCCGCAACGAGAATCTCCCTGATCATCTTGTCGTTGTCGCTCTTGTACCGCACTCCGAACTCCTTCTCGAGCGCCGGGGGTAACGGCGTACCCGCCTGACCATCCTTCACTCTGGCAATGTACTCGGCAACCGTCTCCGCTTCCGACACAGTGTCAGACGAGGACCGGCATACGGCAAGCAGGGAGAAGAGCGTCTGGAGCAGCGTCTGCATGATCGCCGGCGTCTCTACGCTGAACGTCTTCTCCCGCGAAAATAGCAATGCCGAGAGCGTCCCGAGGATACGGCCCCGCGAAGACGAGTGTACCGACGCGGCTTTGCAGCACCAGATGCATCGATCCAACTCGGCCTGAAATGATGCATAGCGTGAAATGAGACGCGAAAGGGCGCGTATATGCATGAACACGCACCTCGTTCGACGCGGGTTTCCATGTCCTAATCACGTACTCGTACGTCTCAGCCGCCAAGTTCTGCTCAGTGCCTATCTGAGGGTTCGCGTGTGGACCAAGAAATGGCACAAGCAACGCTGCAAGCACCTGTGTCTCGCACGGGAGCGTCCGCGGTCGGTTCTCCGACGTCGAGGACGTCAGCGCTCTGGCTATATGCGTGACCGTCGGTGCCGCACGAGATGCCGCGCCCAGGGACATGACGCTAGCCGGTCTCTTCAAGCCTCCGCCTGTAGCTTGTCTCGCGTGTCCCATGAGGCCCCCACCTGTGGCCTGCCTCGCATGTCCCATGACTACGCCTCCGGCGGTCATTACCGACGACCCAGCGGTCGCCAGGAAAGGTAAGTGTAGCGTAGAACCGATGGTGTTCTGCGTGACAGGCTCCGCCTTGGTGCGTGTAGGGACCTCCCCAAAACGCACCGCAAGACATGCTTTGCGGATCTCTTCAGTCAAGCGGCGGGTTTCGTCGTGTGTTACGTCGCGTACTTGATCGACCACTTGTCGCATAGACTTCTTCGGGCCGAAGCGGTACCCTCGAGGAGTCGAAGGCCGCGGTGTCGACGGAACTGAAGGAACCTGGGTGCCCTCAGGTGGAGGTGTGGGTAGAGGGGGCGGGGACGTGGAGCGGACCGAGCTTGTAGAGGAAACCACAACAGACCGGATAGTGTTCCAGCGTCGGCGGGAGGGCGAGGGCGGGACATTGGAGTCGATGGATGGTGTAGACAGTCCATTGGTGCCCAGGTCGAGCTGCGGGGGCACTTTCCCTCGTGCATTCAGAACACTTGCCTTGGGTGTGATCTCCGAAGAGGTTGGCGGCTCCTCGTCCTCCGGGGACTGCACCACGCCCTTCTCTGTCCAGGCCTCGGACTCCGCGTTGGCGAACGGGTCTATCCCATCCTCGATCTTCTCCGCCAAAGTGAGGAGGTTGGATGACGCGTTGGACTGCTTCCTCCAGTGCGAAGCGTCGCTTGTCACTGAAGCGGAGTCGGACTCCGAGCTGGTTCGCTTCTTCTTGAGATTGTCGAGAGAGAAGAGTCGTCGAGGATTGGGTCTGCCACCGGACGGCTTCTTTCCTGGGGTGGACATGACAAGTTCGTCTATGCGCGTTGTAAGCAGTGTGTTACGGAGCGAGACCGTAAGAGAGCAAGACGGAGGAATATCAAGACTGCTTGATTTAAAGGAAATGACAGACAGCCAAGAGCATTTCCCAAGCACCTTCACATATGCGCGGCACCTTGGTACATCCATCTCACATCCCAATCCATGCCTTCCACGCTCTCATGGTATCCCCACGAATTCTGCTTCTCCAATGATACGCCATAAGAGCTGAGTAGCATGATATGCACTCACCACGCACAGAGGTTAGAAAAGACCCCGCTCACGCGTGCAATTGCGAGTTCACTCCTTCGGTAGTTCTGTCCCGTGTTGTTCCTAGTGTCAACTTTTCCCAGGCAAGTCCACGACGTCGAAGAACCTTTCCCCAAGCAAAACCAGAGTACCGTCGAAGAGGCCGAAGAACGAAACACAAACACAGACAGTGGAGGCGCGAGGAGAAAAGATATATTCGCGAAGACATGAACGGTGCTGCTGAGGTGACGGACGCGCAGTCCCGCACAGCACAGCAGTTAGGCGCTTCGATTTAGACGCCCGAGGAGCGCTGTTCATGCATATGTTTCGGAAAATTGGGCAAAGCTTGAGCGAAGTACTGGGGTGTATGGAACAGGGTGCGCAGAATTTGCGCGTACCATCGGCATAAGACGATGTCTAGTATCTACAGTCACTGCAGGAAAGCACCCCTGGACTCTCGCACCGCGTTCACTGTGCCTGGACAATTGAATAAACGCGTGCGATAGAGGTACACGCGAGGCTCGAGCTGAGCAACGCTGGACCGAGGCGCGAACGTCCTCAGCAGTCGACCAGATGCGCGAGGGCGTGGTGGTCTGCTTTAAGAGTATAGCACTCATCACATCGTTCTGAACCGCGGGTGTGCAGGTGATGTTATGCCCAATGACCCAATACTCAGCGAGGATATCTCCTTGTGTCCCAAAAGCAGGCTGCGACTATCAGGGTATTAAGTAGAATAAAGCACGTCGAGACATCGCCAGCCAGTCGTCATTAGTTCGACGGCCCTATCCGGTCATCATACTTCCGCAGAAGCAGCCGGTCCACCCACCCACCCTTCGGGAACGGCTTCTCCCACTGGTTATGGAGGTGTACCGAGAACACCTTCCCAAGCGCCTGGTCCAACGCCCCGCCCACCTCGCGCCCGAGCCCCATCGTCCAAAACCCGTTCGCAGGGTCCGTAAGGAATGGGTCCGGTAACCGGTTGTCCAGTCGGCACGAGCGCGCGTCCGAGAAGCAGAAGGGGAGAACCTTGAACGGAGGGATGCCAGCGGCGAGGAGACGCCGGCGCAGCTTGAGGTACAGCAGCGCGCCCCAGTCCGTAGTCCCCTGGCGAGGTGGTGGCGACGTAACCATGACGTGGAAGGCTTCGCACAGGTACGGCGAGTGTTTGTGGAAGCGCATGAGAGCACCGTTTAATGGCACGTATTTTTTGTCTAAAGACAGCCATCAGGGACCGCAGTCAGCTAGTGGGAAGGGAACGCACCATAGCAGTCCCACTGCGTCACGAACTCATGCTCCAGGAGGGGCGCGAGGTCGCGCGTGAGCAGCGAGTCCATATCGATCCATACCCCGCCATACGCCCAGATGACCAGCAGCCGCACCAAGTCTCCGTCCACCCACGCCTTTGTGTCGTTGATGTTCAGCAGCTCGCTGCCCTCCAACTCTGTCCCCCGCGCGAGCGTCTTGTAGTCTACCGTCTTCAGCGCGAACGCGTCCGGGTATCGCCGCACCCATTTCTGCAAGATGACGTTGTGCGTGAGGTCGAAGTTCGTCCAGAGCACGAGCCGCGTGCGCTCCAAGTCCTGCGTCGCGAAGTAGGACTTGATCATCCACTCCTGCCGGGGTCCGAATGGCGCGAGGTCCGACCGCCAGTAGGTGTGGTACTGGATGCGCTCATCTGGGGGTATACGCCGAGGTGGCGGACCGCGTACGAGCGGCTTAACGGTGTCTGCGAAGTCGTAGCAGTCCAATCCAAACTGCAGGGGGGTCCCCGCGTGGACTTCCGTGTGCCGAGGGCCATATAGCGCGTCGGTGACGTTGTAGTCCGGGGAGACTCGGCGCTCGGAGAAGCACCCCGAGAGTGGCTGGACGTCAAGCACTTCCTGGCTCACCCATGAGCGGTTGTAGAACGCGATCTCGACGTGAGGCTCCCAGTAGTACAGTCCCCCGACGATGACGAGGACGGCGAGGGGTAGGGCAACCTTGAGGAGGGCATAGAGGGCGCGCGGACGGAACAGGTGGCGAACGAACGCATCTGGTCGCCGATACACACGCGGTCGTGATGATGAAACACCGTCCGTGTTATGGAGTGGGATGCTGACGTAGGGACTGGACATTTGCGCTGTGGTCCGCCGTGTCAGGCTCACGAGTGCGGCTATGATGGGGAGGTTTTCGTCGTTAATGTGGCGTTCAGAGTGAGATCAAGCAGATGTCGTGAGCATGCGAGGAGACCGAGGACGTCGAGAGCGTCGCGAGCAGCGGTGGCAAGAGGCAGACGTCGGCGTTCATCGTGAACCCAGGCGAAGACGCGCAGAGCAGAACCGATGCGCGCGCAGCTTGATCAGCGCTTCCCCGCCCGACTGTCCGGATTTGGTAGCTTTGTAGGTTCGCCGAATCTTTTAGGCTTCAGTACGCCGAGCCACACATTCAGGCACAAAATATGGCACCCGCCATGCGAAGAACCGCCAAGTATGCGATGATTTTACGAGCTGAGTAAGTTTTTTTCAGAACGATATAGTACTTCGCTACCATCCCATGTGATAGCTTACATTTCCTTGAATAAATCTCACGACGACTGAAAATGTGTTGTTACATCGGGGCCTGCCACCCAAGCGAAGTCGATATCTTGGAGATGTGACATGGCGTCTCAGGCAGGGGGGCATGAAAGCGGCCCCGACGACTTCGGTTACCTCGATCATAAAACTATATATACGTAACAGTATATGTACCTCTGCTGTTGCGTATCGGTCTCCATGTTACCGACGACGCCACGAAGATAAGTATTCCACCGTGGATTCTAGCAAGCCGGGCGACGTTGACAACGAGAGTATTGAGCCGGGGCACGGATGCGGCTTTTCCGGCGAGGTGCGCTGCGGACCGAGAGCTAGGAACCGAGGACGCGCCGGAATCGACTGTACTTGTTTACGTCGGGGCACACAATGCCACGTTCCACCTGAGCCGATAAAGCTCGGCCTGCGTCCAATTTTGAGGTTCACCGGGATAGGACCGGACGCCTCAACCGCGGGGGGCAGAGCTCACAAGTATGGGCGGCACCGAAAAATTACACGTATCGCTGACAGACATGAGTTCTATGAGGTTAGGATGACCTCAACGGCGCGTGGGTAGCCTTGATGGACGAGAGGTCCGGCAACCTGCTTGAATGTGCAGTCCACCGAGTTTCCGCCGGCGCGCTTCATAGACCATACGGAAATGTGACGTACGCAGTATGTCGACTATGCGGCGTACGCGGGTAGAGGTTCAGCGATTGGCTTGGAGAGGCAAAGGCACCAGATAGTCGATGAGCTATGGCAAAGAACGAACACCGCGTGATTTTCCAGACAGAGCGCATCGCTACCGCTACGGTTATTAGACGAGCTCTGTCCGCTGTCTTCAGGCTCATTTCTTAACGCCCCAGGTACAGTCGTTTTTTTGGACCGAGATGCATGATTGTGCGACGGTGGTTACTGAAAGTTCAAGCTACCCGTCCAAGCGAGGGACACGATATGTACTTTCCGTGGCCCGAGAAATGAAGATACGCGGTTGGCACTTGCCGCCTGGGTGCGGGACCGAACGTAAGGTGTGCTTGCGGGATAGAGAAACACACGCCGGGTGGTTCGCGCCAAGGTGAGAAGCCACACCCTCGATGTGGCCTTCGCTACCAGAAGGTAGAGAATAGCCAGCGCCACTATAAGGTAGGGTCGACTGCGCTGACCTGCCCACATTTAGCACACAACTCTGCACCCGTGCCCGTGCTGTGAGAGTCGTACCTTTACATCGGCACAATCCCTGAACACGTCCACCATCGAACGCGACACACAAACCACATCTCGTGTGCTGCGAGCCCTAGAAAGCGAGAGCAATCCCATATCAGCCGTGGCAACCCGACGCACGGAACACCGGGCAACGCACCTCCCAAAGTCATACCCGGTGAGAAACGAAGAACCCGCGATATCGCGTCGCTGTACAAGCACCGTTCTCTCGGCTGTATGTACCACGGTCACATGGGCGCATATATCGACGTCTTCCCCGCCCACCCTGCGATCGCAGCCGCTGGAGGTCGCGCGAACGTCGCGCTCGGCCTGCGCATGCATACCACCGCTAGGCGAGAATGCAGCAAATGGACGCGCGCGCATGTACACGCATACCACGACGTACCGATGACTACTTGCATTGCGCGTGAATCCCGCGAGCTTCGGAGCGCAGTGAGACATGCCTGCACCAGAATGCAGCAGCCACGGCATTCTCCCTAGGCCTGTGCCACCACGACGGTGCCTCGCAGGCACCGTGCTCGCAATGCGTTCAACGTATGGGCATGAACCTACAGCATGGCACATGCGCTGTCAGTCACCAAATATGCGGAGTCGAACAGAGTAGACGGGACGTACCGGGTGCGCATACAGTCCGCCTCTGCCTCGACAAGAATGCAAGGGCTTGGAGACGCACCTGCAGCCGCTACCAACTCCCTATCAGCATCCGAATGCCCCGCGCAACGAACTGGGGCTCGACTGCATGCGTACATTGATCACGGAGGAAGCAGCACCGAATGAGTGTCCATGTACAAATGCCAGTCCGAGTACGAGAGCAAGTCCCGAAAGAATAATAACGCATAGCGATTAACGGACCCGTAGAGTGAGGGATACATTTCAGCAACCATACTTACCGATGATAACGAGCGGGGACGACGACGACGGGGGAATAATACGATGTGCGATGGGCGGGGTCGTGAGTGTAGATATAGGTACGTGCATGGGTAGATACATCTGTGTGAGTGCGAGGCTAGTGTGGTTATGCGATGGTGCGGACTGAGGACTGTGATAGTTCGGGTGCGGGCTGTGCGTAGGCGAGAGACTGCAGACGAGGACGGGAATAGTGGTGTAAAGCGAGACTGGGATGGGGTGAAACGAGCGAAGAAGTTCGGAGCTACGAGAAGCAAACGGACATGAATTCGAAGAGATGGGGGATAGGAGAGGGGACGCGGGCGCGCGGAGGCGGCGTGTGTATATCAGCGAACGTCCATAGCCTCCACAGGCCGCGCTAAATGTCCACGCATGAGAGGGGGGTAGTTCAAATAGATGTGTAAACGAGAATAAACAGGGGGGTGACAAGCCACGGGGGAACACCCCCGGTCGGGGCAGCATCATATGAAAGGGCTACAAGCAATGAGCACCGATGCCAAGATAGAGCACGAGTCCGACTGCCCCGCATGTCGCAATGTCGGCCGATGCGGACCAAGAACACCAAGAGAGGGACCATCTCGGCGGGCCTACCACGCCCTACGCCCGGATGGCCGCAGGCATGTGGCTCAGCCGTCGCCAGAACTTCCAGCCCGGCTTCTTCTCGCTCTTCTCGTGCGCGCTGCTGCCCGTGCTGCTGCCCCGGGGTGACGCCGCAGACGAGGACGACGTGCACGCCGACTCCTCGGAGCGCGGTGGCGTCGGTAACGGCCGCTCGCCGACGCCTGCGAAGGGAGATCGTTGACGCGACAGCACGTGAGGGGCTGAGTGCGCCGCGGTCATATGGTGCGGGTGCGGGTGCGAGAGTGGTCGCGCATGCCAGTCCGGGACCGAGGTCGGGAGCGGCGCAGACGAACTACGCGCGCCCTTGTCGAGCGCGCGCGGCAGGCTCTCGCTGATGCTTCGAGGATTGTGTTGCATGTGCGTGTTGCCCGGGAAGTACGACGACTCCGGCCTCGCCGGCCGTGCGTCTGGGCTCGACGAGGAAGAGCTCGAGGGTTCGTCCGAGGACGGCATGATCACCAGGTCCGCAGCGGTAGCAATCCATGCGCGCCTCGATGTCTTTGATGTGGGCATAGCACGGGCCTTGCCTGCCCCCGTGTTCTGCGCAGACCCCGATGCGGGTGAGGTCCCCACTGAACCAGGTGCGGTCTCCGCGTCCAGTGCGCCGCTGAGGACGATGTCCGCCACGGTCCAGTCGCCCCAGTCCACGATGCCCGGTTCGCAGCCGACGGTCTCGCAGAAGGTTGACGCTTGCATCACGTAGGGTCGCCCGCGTTCGAGCATCTCTCCTCCTATTGCTCCGGGCGTAATCGTCTGCAGCGCAAAAGAGACCAGGAACGACTCCATGCTCTGCACGAGCTTCCGCCGAGGGCCGAATTGGGCATTGGGGGGTGGAGGAGGTAGAAGGTGTAGCAAGAGCGCTTTTGCCGGTGGCGGAGGCGTTGCGCTTGACAGGTTGAGCGACTCGCCGCTCTGGTAAGGCGGAGTTGGCGGAAGGTAGACGGACGACGAGCTGCGGGTGAATGCGCCGAATATCGACTGCGGTCTTTGAAAGCGTGTGGAGGATGACGATGTCGTCCGTGACCGTAGGGCCGGAGGAGCAGGACCGTTCGACACTAAGAAGGGTCGCGAGATGGTAGTGACAAGAATGGAATTCTTGAGCAATGCTTTGTCCGAGACGTCAGCCGGAAGAAAATTGATCAAAACGTCGAAGGGGCGCTGAGATGGATCTGGCCGCGGCAAATTCTGCGAGGACTTGCGACTTCGAGTGAACCTGCCAGAGGAGGAGGATAGCGGGCGGAAGAGGGAGGTTGGTCTGGAAGGTAGCAGGAACTCCGACGAGAGGTGCGTTGACGAACTACCTGGCGAGTTGGGAGTGCTTTGCGAACCACTGAAACGGAGCACATTTGGCGGTGCGAGCTCCCCATGAATATCGAGCTCTTCGGACAGCTCGAGGACACCGGACCCGCCATGTTTTCGCCATGTTCTAGCAATCCTCTCGGCCCATTCCAGAACATTGACGAACCGAACAGCACCCGCATCTTCAAGAGCCAGAGGTCCAGAGAGGTGCAGTATGCGCACAGTTGGGAGAACAATGTGAGGGATGTCGGGTGGGTTGTGGGTAGCGAGTATGACGAGAGAGTTTGAGAGGTGCTGCGACTGGAACAGCGGCGCGAGCTCCTTCAGAGTAGGGGCTGACAAAATATGAGGGCCAAGCACATGAGAAACACAAACAACGAGGACGCACCTCCAAGGACAAAGATGACGTTCCGACGTTGATGGGCTGTTGCTGCGAGGAGGGTGTCAATCTTGAGGAACCACGGCTCGCCGAGTGCGGTGGCGGAGACGCCTGCGAACGGATCGAGCGGGAAGCGCGGCTTGAACACGTCGGGCTTGCGCGACCGTGAGGCGGGGCGTGGCACAGCGAGCCTGCTGGAGGAGGCGACGGCTGCCATGCTGGAGGAAGAAGAAGACGTTGAGGTGGTGGGTGTGAAGTTGGAGGGGGCGATTTGCACATTGTGAGGCCTCCACTCTGGCGTCATATCTGGGCCGAAACGCGGCACGGCGGCCAAGACCATAGGTTCGGTACGGGCGCCAGGGGAAATGATAGGATGACAGCGATGACGATGGCCGGTAGGCGAGAAGGAGGCGTCCCAGCGAGAAGAACGACGAGCACGATAGCGCAGAGGACCTCTCCGACGCCGCGAGCGACGACGAGCAGGCGCGAATGGAATGCAGCACAGAAACGGGCGGGGACCAACGCGCCGTGACGTCCACTCCTTTGCTTTATGAACCATCCCGATGGCGTACCTGTCCGATCCCGGCCCTCTTCAATTGTAATTCCTTCTGCGGAGCCTAAATCTTATCCCTGGCAATCCCTTCCAAAGTTCGCGCGGCGCTTTGATTCCCTCCGAAGGCGCCGATCTCATCTGCCAAGCTGTCCGGCTTTTGTGCGGGCGCGAGCACAACTCGCTCGTTCTGAGCCTCAGTCAGGCAGTTGCAGGCAGCGTACCGAGCGTCGTGTAGCTGCCTCGAGCTTCTCTCGTTGAGTCGACGTTGACAACACCCACGCCGTATCGTAATCACCATCCCAACACCGCCATCACGGGTCTCAGTGCATGCTAGACCAAAAGCTGTACAACATATATGCAAACCACGACTCCGGTCCTCTCCGGTTCATTTCTAGCACCATCATATGCATCGCTCGTGAGGAATTGCATCTCTGGGCTAGTGCAATCGAGCACGATACCGTCGATACGCAGCCGTGTATGTTTCTGATTCAAGAACCCTTCGGCTCAGATAGTGCCAACCAGTGCAACTTCCTTCGGACTGTGCGGGCTAAAGGCTTCTCGGCTTCCGCAGGGCTTGAGCGAGGCTCGGCGTGGACTTGGTGCTACTTATTACCAATGCTGCGAGGGACGGTGCCATCTCAAGTGAAGATGACAGTTTCACTTGAGAGCCAAACCTGTTAACTTAAGATGAAAGGTAAGCAAATATATCTCGCAACATATGCCAGCTTCCTCAAATGCGACCATGTACGCGGCGTGAGTTGCATACTCCCAAATGAGCTTCGGTTACTACCAACCTCTCGCCAAGCCACTCGCGTTCCTAGTCCGCGACTACACACCTCCGGCCGGACGAGCGGAGCTGTGTCCACCGTCCACCGCAAGCCCCAACTCCGCTGGAATCCACCCCTCGCCATCCGGGGACCTCCTCGCTCTAACGAATGCTCACACACCCTCCCGGCAACCCAACGCCGTGTCGCCCACAACAAACGCGCTTCGCGCTTCAACGGCCCCAATCACGCGGTGTCGCAAACGTGCATCCAGCCAGCGCAGGCGCGCGTCCATTCTAATTTCGCCGTCCGCAGCGCGCGGGGGCGGAGGCGGGGGTGACGGCATGGACGTGCATACGATGTGGAGGTGCCGGCACGGACGTGCTTGCGAGGTGGACGTGACGGTAAGAACCGTCCGTCGGGCGTGGACGGCGCGCGCGCCGTGGTACCGATCCGGGCGTGCGCCTCCTCCGCAGTCCTCACGGGTCTGTAAATCTATCCCGGGCCTGCTATTTGTACGCGCGAGAAGGATTCACGTCGAGATATGAATACGCACTGGAGTCCGGTATTTTTGGCGATGAATGTGCACCTCCAGAGCAGGGTTGAATCGCCCGGTCGTTCCTTCGGGGTCGGGATGCAATCGTTCCGCATGCTGGACTGGGTGGTTGGTTGTGACGAGCGCACACGCTGTGTGATGCAGCTGAGGCCTGAGTGGACGATAAAGTGGGAGACCCACCACGTATGCGGGAGTCCCGGTCGAGTAAATGCCACAGTATTCCGCGCGTCCCACTTCCGCGGTTTCGAGTCGCTCGTATACAGGACTGTAAACATACGACACAGAGATTAGCGTCGTCAGCTTCGCAAACCAAAACAACCTGAAGCAGCTTGACACTCATAAGCTCGCTGTCAAGCCACAGCGCACCTCGACGACGTTACAAGAGCGCAACTTACCATTCACGTCCTCCTGAAGCAGTGCCTAAATCCCTGGGCGCGCAAGCGGCAACCCACGGCGGCGCGGCACGCAGATGCCACCCCGCGCCCGACGTCGTGGCGTCGCTACACATGCTCCCACAAGACTACGCCACGCCCGACTGTGGTCAGCCAAGACAGTGAGTGCCGCACTTGTCACACTGAATGACGCTCTCCCCTGGCAGTTGGTAGTCGCACTTCCTCCGCGGTCCTGGCCAAGGTAACTGACGTTGCAACTCCGCTGGATCGCCAAGAGTCAACATCGCTTTGCGAAGACCGTATATTCGCTTCCGGTGACCGACGTCTAGTAGGGACGACGATTATGGGAAACGGCTTGCTCCTGCATCGACGGAATGGAGCGACTGAGAACATGCGACTGAGATCGTCATAGGGTGTATATGACGTGGTTCATACGTTTCTTCTATCACGACGACGGAGTGACTTCATGTACACCTCACCTAGGGCAAAATACTGGTAAAATGGGTCTACTTCGCGCGATGAGAAAGTCCACGTACCCTTTTAACTCCAGCCGCCTGAAAGTGTCTGCCGTTGCGCTACTCATCCGAGACAGCGGCCCCGAAATGGTTCAACAACCGAGGGATACCGTTCCTACTTTGGCATTTGACAGCGGAGACGAGAGCCCGCGCAGGAGGCCCCGGGGCATGTCGGAACCGAAGAGTATGCCACTTACCTTTACCACTACACACGATGCACGAAACTTGACGCAACCCCACTGAGACCGATGCGGGAAGTATAAAAGCAGGTAGAGTATGCACGAGGCGTGCGGGTGTACATTAAAATGGAAGCTTGGAGTACGATACCGCCCGAGCAGGGCTGACGGGGCTCGGCGTCTTGCGCTGGTACGTCTACAAAACACAGTCCCCAGTGAGCACCCTCCACAAACGCAATGCACCTCCGAGGCCACGTACCGTCTTGAAGCGCGCTATGCGCTTGCTCATGTGCTTCATGAGCATGTCGCGCTTCCAGGTGCGCTTGTCCGCCATGCGCTCCCACTTGTGGCCCTTGAACATGCGCTTCTTGCCCGCGTACAGCCGGTTCCCGACGTCCGCGCCCTTCACCTCCTTCTCCTTGAACTCGCCGTCCCACTCGATCGCGGCCGTCCACCACTTTGCCTGCTCCGTCGCCTCAGCAGAGGTTTGCGCGGATGTCGACGCGTCCTCGATGGTCTTTGGGGCCAGCTTGGGCCCTGGGGGCAGGAGGTGCAGCAGGCCGCTAGCACGCGCGCTCTTGATGAGCTCGGCTTGTCGCCTGAGCGAGTATTTCGGTGGTGCCCATCGGCCAGACTCGGGGTTTTTGTGGGGGAGGAAAGGGTTCAGCACCTTTGGCCGCGCAGTTGAGAGCTTCGGGTCGGCCTTGAGAAGGGGCGCAAGCTCGCGAATGCGGAACTGCTTTACTGCCTGCAGTGCCGCCGACATAGATGCTCGTGGACAGCAGAGAGGACGGCGAGATGGGCGGAGGCGAGACTTGCTGGAAGAGCGCTAACTGGACTTCGAATGAGGCGCCCGCGATTGGTAGTGTTACATAAGCAACGCGCTCCCGATATGGGATGCCAGCCAGCAGTCAGCCTCATTCAAGCAGACCGCCAGCTCAACACGGTACACCGTGCCTCTCTCTCCCTCATTCCCCTCGCTGCCTTTCGGACTCTACTCCATCTCTAATATACTACGACTGTATCCAGTGCGTTCAAGCTCATCTGCGTCCGCTCTGTACCGAGGACGCTAACAGCGGACATCACAACCAGGTCACTTCCGATGGAGCAGCAGTCCAAGGCTCCCCAGGACGTCCGCAATGTCGTCAACTTCCTGCGTAGCAGCAGCGCGGGCATGAAGATCCGAGTCGGCGTGCTCAACGGGAAACGCGTAGATTACTTCAAGGGTGAGTCCCGCGCCACTCCCTCCGTATATCTCGGACACGTATTCAGACCGCACCCCGCCCCCTGCAGGCAAGGGTGCCGTGAAGGCCCTGCTCTCCCCCGCGTACGCGAAGCTCAAGAACGTCCCGAAGGTCGCAGACGAAGCCGAGGCGCAACAGCTGCTGCTCACCATCATCCCCTTCGCCTTCTTCCTCCGCGTCGAGCGCGGCGCGCCCTCCGGCACCTCTTCGGGCTCCCCGAAACAGCTCCAGATCACGCAGATGCAGACGTTCGTCGCGTCGGACTACTACGCGTGGTTCTACGAGGGCTCGCAGTGGACGACATATCTCGGCGGTGTGGCTATGGTCGCGATCATGCTCGCGGGCGTGATGTTCCCGCTCTGGCCGCCCATCATGCGTCTGGGGGTGTGGTACCTCTCGATCGGCGTGTTGGGCCTCATCGGCCTCTTCTTCGCCCTTGCGGTCGTACGCCTAATTTTCTACATCATCACCGTCATCGTCGCCTCGCCAGGAATCTGGGTATTTCCCAAACTATTCGCCGATGTTGGATTCGTAAGTGTCGCCCTCTGCACACTTCGCCCTAGGGGTTGCGCTGATGCTGGACTGGCGTTGCAGGTCGAATCATTTATCCCGCTATGGGAGTGGGACCTGCCGAAGAAGAAGAGCAAGAAGCGACGCGCGGAGAAGGGCAAGGACGCGAGCGGCAGCGTCTCGCCAGTTCCTTCCGCACGCATAGAGGAGGTCCAAGACTCGGAGAGCTCGCGGCCAGCAAGTCGCACAGCAGCACGCGTCGAGGAGGTGCCGGACGAGGACTGACCGTGTGCGTCGCCGCAGGGGTGTTGAGGGCTGTATTACGCTGTATCTATGTGCCTGGACCTGCTACTCTTCTATTGGGATATATAATTTTACGGCACTGAGCTACGTGCGGAATTCTGTTAGCGTTGGTCATGGCAGTCTTGCTCAACGTACGTCCATGTTGAGCGGGCTTAGTAGAGGATGTACACCTTCGGAGTGATGTCATAGACTCAAGTGAGGCCATCGGTACCCTTGGATGCAACATACTCGAGGCCAGACGGGAGACATGGCGAAGCCACCGGATGGAAGCAGTACTTACCTACATGGTCTGGGCAATCCTGAGAGTCAGCGATATGTTTGAGCTCAGTTCTCATATTGCTTACACGAGAGGACGACCGGCTGCGAGGACCATCACCTCAGAAGCGGTCCGAGATATTTGAGACGTTCTCGACGCAAGTCTAAGCGTTGAAAAATATCTGCCAGTGGTCCACCTCCTTGCAGTACGCCTGTCCGTAAGATCTACAACATTGCATGAGCATATGCATGGTCTTCCAAAATCGACCCTCCGGTCGCTGTGGTGTAAGGTCAAGATGCAAGGGCAGTGGAGGACATCCGAACGGCTGAGAGTATGCGCTCATGTGACCGCGCCCCCAATTCGGCGCGCTCGCGTGTTTCCCTTTACGCTTTCGTCTCCGTCTCGAGGTACACGCGATGACGGCTCTGTGCACAACTTCCACTTCTTCCTCTTCATTCCTTTGAACGACTCCGACATCAGTCTCTACACAGCATGCTGCACCGCGGCTACGACGTCTGGATCAGCGATGCCGACGGCCGCCGCATCCCCGAATACAACATGGAGGTGGAGGGCGCGGAGGGGAAGACGGTGGCATGCTACATACCGAGCGAGAGCGGCAAGGTGCGTGACATGGATCTCGTAGATCCCCTTCCCTTGTACTCCTTATGTAGGTATCATCATCCTCGAAGGCTGACGGACGAGCGGTGTCTGTAGCGCTTCATCATAAACTGGAAAGACCACGGCAGTCCCCATCATACGACCTTCAGATGCGACCTAGACGGCAAGCTCGCCGGAGGCACCACATGCAAGCCCAACCACAGCGGGCGCCGCATCGGCTTGCGCACGACCTCGGACAAGGCGAGCTACAGCCCCTATCAGTTCGCAGACCTCCGCACGACAGGTGCGTGATCATTCGTCCGTCGCTGTGTCTACGCAATCCTTCCCTTCTCTGGCCCTGAACAAATACTGGCTCCAGACGACGAAACTGCGCTATGGGCCGCAGGCTCTCTGGAGAAACTGGGCATCATCGAGGTGCGCGCCGTGCGCATCCACAAACACAAGCGCGCCGTAGCGTTCAAGCCCTATCCCTTCCAAGGCGTGGATGCGGTCCATGAGCGCAGCAAGAAGCTCGGCGCGCACTGTGTAACGTAAGTACTCTTACTCACTCAAATTGCACTAATGTTGATCAAGCAACTGACGGGCGGTCTGCGTCAACCAGTCTCGGAAGACCAGTGTCCACGGGCAAGCCGCACGAATTGTGCCAGTCCACGCCGCTGTATCCGCACGAGGGCGCGTACGCGACCTTCATCTTCCGCTACAGACCTCCAGGTGCGCTTCTTTTACGCTCTATACGCGATGGGGACTGCATTGTTCACTGTGGAGGCCCGTACCACGGTACAGCCCTCCTCCAGGCGCAGGGCATCATGCCTCCCGCGGCACCCGCATTCGGCGAAGGCTCCGGCGTAGGAAAGGGCAAAGCACGCGCTCATTCGAACGACCTGTCCAACTCTGGTCCTTCGCGCGTCAAACCCGAGAAATCAAGAGGAAAAGACAAGGTGAAGGCGGAACCCGCCCCAGCATCGGGCTCAGGTTTGGGCCTCAGCGACCAATCGGTGCAGTCGGACGTGATCGAGCTCTTCGACTCTGACTACGACTACGAAGAAGTAGATGTGCGTGCTTACTGTCTCCAAGGCGCATATAGGCTGACGCGAGCTCACAGCGCAAGCCTGTCATCCATCGGTCGGGCAGGGCACGACGCGTCAAACCAGAACGCGTCGAGGCCGATCCGGACGACGTGATAGACCTGACGCTCGACGACTGAGCGCTCGGTACGTCGTGCTATCCACACCCCTAGTCGCAGACGGAGGACGCTCTACTGTATGGCCGTTCGTAACCTAATGTTGCAGTTTCGTCGTTGTATACCACAGCAACAGTTAATTCGCATGTCTCTCCGCCCGATCATACAGCTCGGCTTTGAAGGCAGCAAGTCATAACGTCGTCTGGCGTGGCACCGAAGAGACGCATGGGCATACGCTGAAAGCTCGCCTCTGCACCCCGGTCTGCCGGTATGCGTGCGTCTCGTTTCGACGCATACATGAAACCCGCCTTTCCCCGCACAAGATAACGCCCACCCTCTCTCGCACTCCAAGGTAGGCCATTCGTCTCGGAGGCGACTTCTTCGTACAGCTCCCGCAGACCGCTCGAACCGTGCTGGGATGGAGCACGTCTTTCCCGACAGCTGGACCACGCCGGCCACGGCTGGTCACCACCTTGCGCACTCGCTGCGGAGGTATTGCTGTTGTAGTAGATGCCGGGTTTCCATTGGTATAGCGGCACCCGGGCAGTTTAGTATACAGGTCACGACGCTAGCAGCTGAGCGAAGACTGCAGATGTCGCGAAATGTGGATTTATCAAATCCATCGAGACTCGAGAGTCACTGGTCCTAGTGAGTGCCCCAGCTTAGCAGGCAAACGTTCCATGACATGATGCCTACAAAGTGCCATGCATGCTAGCCACTACAAGCCGAGGACGACTCGGAGCATGGCACCGCACTACCCATGACAGCGGTTTTCATATCCATAGACCGCGGTCATTTTACTCTTCTCAGGGATCTATGGAGCGATGTCCCCATATATGGAAGGTCAACGCTCCGCGTATCACGCCGCACCACCGTCTCGCAGGCGTTCTGCCAGCTGCAACATCGCAGGACCGTGCTTGACGACAACCTCTGGAGGTGTCCACGTCCCTCAATAGGTGAATTACCACCCGAACAGCTCGTCCGCATCTAGCTTGCTATACAGAGCATGTTTGGAAGGCGCTTGAGCATCCGGGACACCACACTAGGGCGCGGGCGATTAGACCGGGCTAATTAGCATCGGGCTAATTAGCAGGGCTAATCAGCCGTAAACGACATGTCATTCACATGGTAGCCGGAATTGCGAGGATTTGCTAGGTCAATTAGAGTCAATTAGGTCCTGTGAGTTGGCGATCGACTTGGAGGACTGGATGCGATCTCTCCTTCATGAACGTTTAGTTATCAGGACCTTTACAACCACATACCCTTGTACGCTGGCAGGTTGTGGCGCTGCCAGTGCAATGACTTGGAGAGGCGAGGGGCGTGGGAACTTCCGAATAACTTGAAACCCTCGCGTCTCGATTCGTTCATTCTCTGCTCTCTCAGGCTCCTTCCCAAATGCGCACTATAACACAATCTCAAAGTGTGTCCACATAGCTCGCGAGGGTGGTATCAAGACGTATGTAAAGTATCTTATTCATATCACGCTCCAGATATCCACGCTTTCTGGTCGACCCCGCTTCATACCAGTTCCGCCTCGCCCAGGCCTGGGTCGCCTTTACAGCTCAACCACGCAAATTCCTAGCATTCAGATGGTAAAAGTACATCTTAGCCCGCAGTGGTCGCTCCAAGGGATCTCCAAGGACTTCTCTCCCGGTCTAGGCACCTCAATAAGGCCAGGGCGCAGCACTTCGATCTCCTCCGCCTTCAAGTCCACCATCGCAATCTTGTCCAACCTGCCACCCCGTCCCAGCCTGTCTCGCCGTCCCACGCCGACACCCCAAGTAGCGCCGCCAGACTCGTCCCACTCATGGAGCGCAGCCCACGCATCGACCAGTCCGTTCTTGTCGACGAGCGCCTCGTCCTCGCGACTGATGGCGTTGAAGTCCCCCGCGATGATTCCGCCACCGCACCCCCGCTCGCGCAGGACGCCGGACAGTATCTCCAGCTGTTGCGTGCGGTAATGCAGCGTGTGCCAAAGCGAATCGAGGTGCACGTTGATGAGGCGGGCGACTGAGCCCGGCGCACTTGGGCGGACGACCTCTACACACAGTGCGTCCCGCCTATACTTGCTCGGGAGTGGAATGCGCGAGACGCGCCCGAGTACGATCTTGTCCTCGCCCTCGACCCCATCGGTAGCTTCTTGGGGCGCCTCCAAGCTGGAGGCAAAGCGTGCGTTGGACAGCAACGTCATTGTCGCAAAGGGCACATTCTCAAACGCCGTTTCGTCTTCGGCGTCGGTAGTCAGGAAGGCTACACGCACTCGCGCGTCGTTCAGGAGAGCGGCGCGGACGTCGAGCGTCACTTCTTGGAGGAAGACGATATCGGGAGGCTTCGGCACCTCGAGGATGTGGCCGAGGATGAGTCTGGCGCGTGAGACCGCCCGCGAGGAGAAGGCATCGATGTTCCATGATATAAGAGAAAATCTCTGCGGGACCATGGCCTGGCGAGTCTGTTCCATTGCGTTCCTCGGAAATGTGGGAACCCATCTTCGGGTGGAGGGGTTGAAAGCAGAAAGGGCGCGCCAGACTCTGTTGGTGGCCATGGCGGTGTGGTGGAAAGGAAGTCGCTCCTGGCGTCCTAGGGAGGACCGGGTGAAGGCGGAGTTCGCCCTCGGGCCTAATGAGCATGAGGTTGAAGCAAACTTCGAGTCGTCCGAAAGCTCCGATGACAAAGAAGCGGATATGAGTGCTTCTTATGACAAAAAGCCGTGTTCAGCTGCGTGTCAAGCTTCTTATGCAGTAACGCACGCCTACGCATGTACAAGCCTGGCGGCGTTCATTGCCCGTATGCATCCCAACTCTAAAAGTCAGGCCGCAAGCTCTTGGTTGCAATAAGAGGATATCAACGGGCTCGATGAGGTGTCACACATTCGCGTGAGTTCGTGAATGCGACCGTACTTCAAGCTTCAGGGTTGGCTTATGTGCGACTAATCAGGTATCGGCTGAATATACATTTAGACATACACAACCAAGGCAAACGGCAGGAATTTTAAAAAGTGGGAGGGCGCTCGGGTCGCGACGTACGGTATACAAATATCACGATGTTGTACTCACTCTTCAAAATTGACTCGAAGCGGGAAGGCGACCGGACCATCAACAGCGCACCAAAAATCAGAAGAGCGCATAAAGAACCCTCCTTCGCCCTCGCCTCGTCGACTTTCTTTTCCCAGATACCCATTTTTACGGTTACACCGCGATAGCGAGGTCGTGCTGCCCGAAGTCGTCGTCGAACGCCTTCATCTCGAGATACTCCGGGCCCGCCGCGAGCGTTGGCCCGCTCTCCTCAGTCGCGACGAACGAGTGCGAGCCGGGAACATTCGACGGGCGGGTGTACTCCCGCGACGCGGGCGACTCCCAGCTGATCTGCGTGAGGGGCGGGACGGCCGTGGCCGGCGCGTCGCGCGTCGTGAAGTCGCTCGAGATGCCCAGCGCGACGCGGATGACGATCAACGTCGGCGCGATGCCCTGCACATTCACAAGGGCTCTGTCAGTCGCTGCGAAGAAAGCCGCGAAAAAACAACGGACGCACGTAGATCTGCACGGCCATGACGGCAACAACGGCCTGCGCAGGGTGCTCGAGCGCGAACAGCACGACGAGCACGAGCTGCGCGACGAGGTAGAGCAGGCCGCTCTCGACGATGATCGCGACCGCGTGCTGCGCGGCGCGCGCGGTGCCCGCGAGGCGGCCGCGGCAGCGCTCGTCGGCCGCGTGCGCGGTGTGCCAGAGGCGCGCGACGATGAGCGTGGTCGTGAGCACGTTCGTCGCGAGCGGGAGCGCGTACCCCGCGAGCCCGAGCGGGACGAGCGCCGCGGGCGCGACGGGCGCGTCCGGGTTGAGGGTGACGACGAGGTGGACGAGCTCCATGATGCATGCTGTATTTTTTGGGGAGTTTCGGGGCGTGATGAGAAAAGGTGCGGGGTAGAGATACGAGCTGGAGGAACTGCGAAGACTTACAGAATCCGGCGACGGCGGTGAGGAAGGGCAGGAGGATCACCCAGTAGTTCCTCCCCCAGATGATCCAGCAGCGATAGAGCAAGACGAAGTCGCCAAGAAGGTCGCTCAGGGAGATGAGGATGTCTGCGCCGACGAGCTGCTTCGTTTCGTCCGCATAGCCCTCTGCGCCGGTGTCGCGCTACGGTTTCGGTTTCCATTGAGCTTTTGCAGACACCAGAGACGAGCGAGGCGACGTACGAGGGTGGTAACGAAATGGTAGAACTCGAGCGCGAAGTGGGAAGTGCAAGAAGCGAAGAGAACGCAGCCGAGGACGAGGATGGGCGTGTTTAGGCCGCGGGTCGGGACGCGGCGGATGAGCAAAACGAGCGATGCGTTGAAAAGAACGGAGTAGATGCCTGCGCAACTCGGTCAGCCGCTATCCACTCGTGAGGGAGGCAAAGGAGAAAAACCGCACCCCAGAGAACGGCTTCAGATGAGAAGCCTACCAGGGCGGCGAGGTCGTTGGAGAGGACCATCCTGATGGGCGCAGACCTGAACTATGTACAACGCAGATGCAGAAAACGAGTGAGTGGGGGAGCGCAGGCGGAGGTACGAGGACCCTCGTCGTCGCGCCGATTTTGTACATGGCATGGCGACCCGCCATGGCGGCGAGCAGCATCAGGAAGCAGACGTACAGGACAGGTGCCATTGCGCGGGATGGCATTGAACCCAAGGCGTGCCCTGAGCTCGGGGGTTTGAACGGCACTGGAGGTGCCCTCTTGCGAGTGTGGCGGACATGGAAGGCGGAGCGCCCGGATTCCCTAACTGCCGCGGTGTCTGGCAGAATCGATAACGAGGCCGGGGTGGAAGAAGTCTTGCTATAAAGAATAACAGCAACAAAGACCCGTATGGTGAAAATGATGCGCGTGCTGTCCAGAATGAGCAGACACATGCCCTGGAGGGGTTTGCGGAAAGGGCAGTTGCAGCGAGAGATCCGCGGTGCTTCGGACGTTCTATTCAGTTCGTCGTTTATGCCAATATATCACCGTCCGCCATCTTCGTCTGCACGTGGTAGGCCATGGAAGAAGCTGAGAACGTACATATCGGCGCACGCAGGAGATCAGCTGGCGGACGTAACTGCAAGCAACGCAGGCGGCAGAGATTCGGTACCCGCCCTGGCGCTGTTTATGGATTGCTTGTTCATGAATGTGGCGACAGCGTGGCGCCGCGTGGTGCGAAGGCGTGCACCAGACTAGGAGAATGAGTGTTGCAGAGGTCACGTCTCGCCTCCCCTAATGACCCTAGTTTCAGACTGCGTCAGCCCAGCGTAATAACAATGTAGTCGAAGAACTCGAGAAACGCACCTGCAAAAGCACAAAAATGACACTCTCACTGTTATGGGAAGTGAGCACGTTTAAGAACCAGCGGGATGCCGCGAACGCAATTGGGAACGAAACCTAGAGTGGACACTAAGCTCAGATACATTCCGCCCAAGCATCGTACACGACCCAATGATCTCGGGGATACAGTACACCCTTGCATATGCTCTTCATCGAAGCTATCGGCGCCCACTGACATCAGGGCGAGCGCGTCGCTGATAGCCCAACGCGATGCGATCCGGCAGGCATACTTCGTCGCAAGCGCACGTCTCCTCCGGAAGAACTGCAGTTTGCGCAGCGTGGGTGCGGGCGCTGGTGGTGCGTATACGGGTCGCCGAATTGGGGGCTCCGTCTCGAATCTTCCGCGAACTCAGTATCGGATTGGCGGTAACGGCTCGGCGTGGATAGTCGACAGGTCAACGGCGTTGTCGGCCGCCTCGTCTACCTCCCCAATGAGAACACTGCGCGCATGGTCTTGGGTTAGCAGCCGATCGCGCGAATGATTGGATGGGACGCACATCTGATCGCCCTTCACGAGGTAGAGGCCCAGGGGTATTTCCTCAACACCCTCATCCATGCTATACACCCGCTCTTTGCTGTCGGAGAGGACGACGTTTGACTTTTGGTCGTAGCCCGCCATCACGCCCTGAGGTCCGGGAAGCGAGCGGTCCGGGAGATGAGTGCCACAGAAAGGATCGAGACACCGTTCCAAGGGGCGCGTTCGGAGCGTGATCATAAACATAGGAGCTGTTAGCACCGTCGGTCAGTCAGGCATGCAGCAAAACACACCACAATCGCTCGACCGTCCTGGAGAATGAGGAGGACCCGTTCTGTGTGAGAAGTCAGCATACGGCCTTCAGCTAAAGATGCAACACGCGAAACGTACGGTCGACATAGCTTTGGAGACCAGCCATGGTCGTCCAGCTGCAAGCGTCGACGGCGGGAGGTGTGAAGGTGGCTTGGACGATGGAGGCGTCGCGGACGCGCCCAACCGCGCAGGCGTCGTTCACCGGACTGTCCGGAGGGCGTGTATGGGGTGTCAGGGGTACTGCCACTACACGTGACCACGACGCGTCGCGCTTTTCTGAGACGGTGTCCTCCTGACCACGACCTCCGTCCGCGCCGCCTTCGCACATGTGCATGCACCCCGGACCGCCATGGCAGCTCTCGTGATGCCCGCAACCGTCATTCCAGGCAGCATAAAGGGGGAGGAGCGACGCGGCGACGTCGTCGGTAGCATCCTCCCCTCGCTCCTCGTCGCAGTCCGACGCGCCCGACACCATGCTCGCCAACTTCGTTGCTTTGGTCCTGTTGTCAGCTCTTGCGGTCGCACGCCGTACCTGCAAGGTTTCTGCCATTGGCGGAGGCGAGGACGACGGCCCTGCCATTAACGCTGCGTTCGAGAGGTGCTCAAAGAACGCGAAGGTCGTCCTCGACAAGTACTATGTCGTCGACACGCTGCTGCTCACGAAAGACCTCGACGACGTCGAAGTTGAACTGAGCGGTACAGGTGAGCACCATTGAGGGTGCCTGCGCCCGCCAGTATGTGATGGTAGTACTCAGTCCAGTATACACCGGACATCGCCAAATGGTCTCCTCAGAGCTTGTTCCTCACATATCAGAACGCGTATGTTCCACACTCTCGTCTAGCACATCTGAGGTGCGGAGGCTGACATCTGCTAGGACGACCTTCTGGTTCTTGTCCGGCAACAATATCCACTTGTACGGTGGCGGAACCATCGACGGTAACGGACAGGTTTGGTGGGACACTTTTAACAACTCCCACGTAAGGTTGCTTTCTATCCTCACGCGTTCAATCCGAGCTGACTTCTCGTCACAGAACGCCGGAACAGCGGGCGGGTCCTCGACGACCTTTGCGAGGCCCATCCCGCTTACAGTCGGCAATGCCTCCAACGTTGTCGTCGAGAACATCCGGCAGATTGGCTCTCCGTTCTGGGTGGGTTGCATTGCCCTTCTTCCCAGAGCTTATCTCTAAATGTATACACAGAACAACGTAGGTATATGTGATACCTCTCCATGAGCCGTACTCATGCAGGGCCGGTGCAGTTCGTCTACCAAAGCACCAATGTGACTTACAAGCAGATCAGGTGCGGGGCATGCAGGTCATAACACACTTGTATGTGCTAATCGCTTTCGGTCTCTAGCATCCGTTCGCAGTCATATTCTAGCAGCCCCACTGCGAACTCTGGTGCGTCCAGGTCCGGAAGTCCCGCTGAACCTCGGTTACTGACGCTGTCTGAAGATGGCTGGGACATCTACCGCTCTTCGCATGTCACGATCCAGGACTCTGTTGTTATCAACGATGATGACTGTGTTTGTGAGTAGTGTTCCTGTATTTCACGCCGCCCGACTCCCTGAACTGCCTCTGCAGCATTCAAGCCCAACAGCACCGACATCATCGTGGCGAACATGTTTTGCAACGGCTCGCATGGCGTCTCCGTTGGAAGCTTGGGCCAGGTAGGTTACATACCGTGCAGTTGCGCGTCGCATTTAAATGCTGCGTGTCTATGCGTAGTACGCAGGCGAGATGGACATCGTCGCCAACGTTTCAGTGACCAACATCACAATGCTCAACGCCCAAAATGGGGCCCGCATCAAGGTCTTCGGCGGTAATCCGAGCCCTGGTATGTCCTCTATGCGCCTGGGCCCTTTATGCAGCCTTATTCGCTGACAAGAATGGCGTAATAGTCAGCACAGCCGGCGGTGGCACCGGATTCGTGAGGAACATCACATTCAAGGACTTCCACAGTGAGGAACTCAGCTCGGCTCGGTTCGTCAGACGTGCTAATGTTTTACGCAGTGGTTAACGTCGACAACCCCATTCTCATCGACCAGGTGGGCCTCGCATCTTGCAATCCTTGACTTGTTGTTCTCTGACGTGCCATACAGTGCTACTCGACTCCCGCGGACGTATGCGCCCAGTTCCCTAGCAACCTCAGCATCTCCGACGTTCACTGTGCGTCCCCTCCCCTCCTCACGCGATCTTCACATTGACAGATCACCGTTATAGACATCAACGTGACCGGCACGTCCTCCGGGAAGGAGGGCGCGGTCGTGGTCGACCTCGAGTGCTCGGACACGTGCCAGGATATCACCGCGGAGGACACGCACCTGTCGTCGCCGAGTGGCAATGCGACGTTTGTGTGCAAGAACATTGCTAGCACCACGCAGGTATGTTGTTTTTTCGCAGTTGCTGAACAGTTGATTGACTGGACGTCTGCAGCTCGACTTCAACTGCACGTTGCCCGAGTGAGGGGTTGATGCCACCGTTACGGATTTCCTGTTCAATGGGATTGCTGGTCGATGGTGGGTCTGGTGTTGATGTCCGATGCGCGCGTGTACACGCGCGATGCGTGTGGATAGCTGAAGGACAAAAAATCAAAGCCATGTTCCAGTACGACTCTGTACGTGCGATCCTAGAGAAATACTTGGGAAGAATCCAGACCATCCATGCCTCCTCCCCTACGCTTGTCGTCCCACTGGCAGTACTAGTCACCCCAAAACGCATCCATTGCGCTCGCGAACTCCCTGTACCCGTTCCCAAAAATGTTCCACTGCGCTGCACTGCACAACTCGCCGCTCCACCCTACCCATTACACCATTGACATCGCTCCCGCCGATAGCTAAAGAACGAGGTCAGAACTTGTTTACTCGTCGCCGGGCAGTTCGTCCCGGAACACACTCACCGCATGTGTCCGATAGGCCGCCGCTTCGTCACGGCCATAGATCTCGCTCCCACGCGGGCCAATATCCCACTAACTCATCTCCACTGCGACAACCCAGCGGGAGTCGATCGTCCCATTCACGCCAGCAGTCAACGTTGGGGAACCTACCTGAATCACGCTTTCGCACGTGCAGATCGAAGTGCTCCACAAGACTGCCCAGCTCCCGGCGCGTCTCCAATATCAACCTCGGGTTACTCGTCCGGCTCGGGCTCACGATTATCGAGAGGTAGAGTCGCTTGAGCGGACGCCCCAAGCCGATGCGCCGTTCGACAAGCGCTCGTATCTGTTCGAAGACCACTTGCGCCCGCTCGGTGGGCTGTTCGGAAAGCACGAGCACATTTAGGGACTCGAGCTGTGGGCAGACCAAACCTCCCCCCTCCGCGTGCGCGAGCGCCTCGAACGTGCCCTGCGAGATCCATTCGTCGAGCTCATCGCAGAGGACCTGCAAGTACTGCAAGTTGGGTAGGCTCGGAAGGATGGAATGTGGCGGGCGCAGGAGCTGGCGGGCGTTACCGTCCATCCAGAGCTCACGGATATCGGAGAACAGCGGCGAGGCTGCGATACCGCGCCGTAGATGCAGTCTCATGATCTCCTCGTTCTCGGTGTCGTCTCCGGGCTGTACGTTGAAACGCACGCCCCCAGGCTCCGAGGGGTGGATGAGTGTGAGGGATATACGAGGTCGGATCCGGACGCCCATGCGGTTGAGGGTCTCGTACTTGTGGACGATGCGCATGGACAAAGGCTTGATCAACGTTGACATATGATCCATGAATGTTTGTATGGCGGAAGAGACTACGGGGTTGATGTAAACAAGAGACTGCGGTGATTGGACGACAGTCGACAGGAGGGCGTATTGTATCGCACTGCGTGCGATCCGGTTTTGGGTCAGCACGGCCGGAGCTACTGGGCTCCTCCAGATCGGGTCGTGACTGTTTGTGGCTTCGATCATAAAGAACTTCCGAAGATGTTGAGAGGGAAGGAAGATGGGCGCTGCCGAGGCCGTGTCCGAGAGTGCTTGCATGTGGGACATGGGCCGCGTGTGGATGTGGAGCGATTGAAGCTGAGGGCAGCCCCACAGGAAGACCTGAAGATCCCGAACGCTGAAGGCGACCCACGAAGGACAATCCAGGATGAGGTGTACAAGAGTGGGAAAGTGGTTGGAAGGCAGGAAAGGGTAGTCCAGCAACTGCAGTCCTTGCAACTGCGGGGCGCACCCCTGGAAAAATGTTTGGCATGGGGGCCCAGTATAGCCCTCCCCGGAGTCGTCATCTAGATGTAGCCGACAACGGCGTAGTTCCTCTGCTCGGAAAGCAGTAACGATATCTAGGAACCAGATGTGTCCATGATCAAGTCCCGTACACGTTGACCTCGGGACGTGAGAACGCTCAGTGTCATCTCGAGGAGCAGGCGGTTACCTAAAGGGCGGACGGTGAACACCAGAGCATGAGTGAGTGAGGGGGGCGGAATAACTCACGGGGTGTTTGAGGATCATCTGCTGGGGGCACCATGGCGAGAGGAGACCGAGCGGGTAGCGATCGACCTTGTACCTCACCGTGTCCGAGATCTCCGCAAAATCGGACGCATGACTTAGAATTTGCATAACAGTCGGTCATCCGGTGCGCTTGCACACAAAGAGATAGATGTACGAATGGAATACCGAGGTCCATCACGACGTCCAAGAACGTCCACATCTTCTCCGGGTACTTCGGCCACATCCACGACACAAGCGGGATCTACACCCCCCTCCTCACATCAGTCCCCCACCCCCTCATCCAAAACACCAGCGGATGCAACGTACGTAGAGGGGCGACTGCGGCCCATGGCTCTTCATGACCCTGCTCACGAAGTCGCGAAGCTCCGTGCGTCGAGAGCACTGGCGGCCCAACGGCGTACGCGCCGCGCAGTCTCGCCTTCCTTCTGGTCAGATCTGAGGAACGGTGTCAGAGCCTGATTACTTGTCGCCACGCAGTTCCGACCTCTCGGATGCACCCACCTGTCCGACAGGCTGCTGCATCAGCAGTACTGCTACCACCCAGGCCAATGCTCGGTGATCTCGTCCGCCCAAGCTCGACAACCCAGCGGAACCCGATCCTGCCAATCACGCAGCCAGGGATTCTCGCGCTTGACCCGAGCCCACGTCGAGCATCGCGTGACCAGCGCGAAGTGCTCCACAAGACCACCCAGCTCCCTGTGCGCACCCTGTGCTGCGCTCGCCCCGTGCTGGTCGCCGAACTGGACGAGGAGGCGTTTGAGCGGATGCCCCAAAAGCGTGCGCTGCACGAGGATGGCTCGCGTCCGCTCTATCAGGGGGCCGGGGGATACTCCGTCGGGGAAAACCATCCACAAGGAGTCGAGCTGGGGACAAATGACTGAGCCTCCGTCCACGTCCGAGAGCGTGTCGAATATGCTGTTTCTCGCCGCCTTGTCCAGATCACCAAAGCCGAATTCCAAGTACTTCAGAGAGGGTAGGCTCCAAAGTATAGAATGTGGCGGGCGCAGGAATGTGGGGGAGCCGGAGTGCATCTGGAGCTCGAGAATATCGGAGAAGAGCGGGGAGGAAGCCATAGTCCGCTGCAGATTTTGCCTGGCGGTCTCCACATCTTCGCCGTCGCGATCCAGTTGCAAGTCGAAGCGTACGCCCTGAGACTCCGAGGGGTGGACGAGCTCGAGCGATAATCGGTTCGGGATGAACGAGGCCGTAGCCGTCTCGACGATGCGCATGTGCGAAGGCCTGATGAGCGTCGCCATATGATCCGCGCAGATTTGCAAGTTGGCGGAAGTTATGGGATTGAGATAGACGAGGCACTGCGGAACTTGGACGGCGGCCGACAGAAGGGCGTATTGCAGCGCGCTGCGTTTTATCCTATACTCACAAAGCTCGGCCTGAGTTGCGGTTGCGTTGTTGAAATTCTGCCCATCCTGCGAGTCTGCAACGGCAATCATGGAGAATCTCCGAAGGTGCAGAAGGCGGGGGCTACGCGCAGCGGAGGAGTTGCCCGGTACTTGAATCTCAGACGTGACCCGTGTCTTGATGTAAAGCGACTCGAGCCTAGGGCAACCGGACAGGAATACCTGCAGGTCTTCAGCGCTGAATGCGACCGTCGGGTGGCAAGCCAAGATAAGATGGGAAAGACTGGGAAAGTGGTTGGACGGGAGGAAGGGGGAGCCCTCCAACTGTAGTCTTTGCAGTTTCGGGGTGCATCCCTGGAAGAACGTACAGAAGGGGCCACCAACATAGCCCTCGAAGCGGAAGATCAAGCGACAAAGCCGTAGTTCTTCCGCTTTGAACAGATCTATGATATGGGAGGCGCCAGACTTGTTCATGAAGAGGTCCTGTACGCGCTCGCCGTGGGACGCTAGAAGGCGCAGTGTCTTCCTATGGGGCCACTCATGCAAGTGCACGAACAGGGGTCCGCGAGGGCAACGGTGTACGTAGTACGTGAATTGAGGAACCTCTAAACGCACGCCGTCTTCAACGGTGGACCACAGGAGAGGCGTCTCGAGCAGAATGTTGCGCCATCGTTGACAGACCGCGGTCAGTGGGACTAGTTTGCGGGGTTGGCCTACTGGACCTCTCGGGGCCCAGGATGGATATTGCGCATCGCGATGTCGTCGGTTACCCTTGCCGTCGTTCAAGACGAGCGAGAAGATGTGGGTGAGAAGCTCTGGAGGAATGCGATTGAGGCGACAATGTCGATTGATCAGCCGACCAACCAGAGCACGCGCTGTCCGGAGTAGCACGTCCAACGCTCTGGCCTAAAATTGTTGATCGTCAGGTAATCGTTCCTGAAGTAGTAGCCTTGTCATCTCACCGACTCCAATTCGGCGAGTCTGAAATTGGGGATCAACCTGAGTGAGCCAAGGCGTCATTGATTCATTGGGCGTGCCTTACTTTGAGGCAGTGGTCGTATCCTCTTCCAGTACGAGACCGCGCAGATTTGACACCAGCGCGTGAGCCAACCCGAGTACTTCTGCCATGATGGATGCTGGTGCTGAATGGATGCCAGTTAGCGAGCGATGGTGATGGAAGTTGGAAGAGAGTCGGTCAACATCGCGAGATCTCCTGCAAGACAAGACCCACGTGTGGACCCGATCGTAATCGTAACACTGAGGTTCTAGCGTACCTCCTCCAAATTCCCAACTCGAGTGAGCGGATGCTGGTGATAGAAAAGCGCACGATAGTCAAAGTCGCCTCTGTTAGCAATCCCGTGCCAGTGAACAGCTCCAGGACTAAGAATTAATATCCAGTACGAATCTACGTGTGTGACGCTAAGTATATGTTCCAGCAAGATATGATACGAAACGACTCTAGACATTACCATGAACGAACCTCTCCTCCTATGTCGTCCGCACAACGAGAGTACCGAGAAATCCACGGCGACTCGCAAGGGGCTTGCCCATACATACCTCCCGCGCGCCCGCCGAACCCCAGGCTCGTGTCACAGCCCCAAATCCCGCAAGAACGCCTCCGTCGCGCGCACCGACTCCCCGCCACCCCCCTCGCCCGCCCACACGCCGTCGAAGCGCGCCTGCATCTTGCGCACGTTCGCGCGCTTCCGCGCCCCGTCCTCCCCAAACGCGCTCGCGAGCACCTGCAGCGCCTCCGCGCGGAGCGCATCGCGCGTGCCGAGCGCGCGCGCGCCCGTCCGGTAGATGCGCTCGAGCCCGTGCCCGGTGCGCACCTCGAGCAGCTCGTACGCGCACTTGAGCGTGTCGGCGAGGTGGATCGCGTTCAGCGCGCCGTCGCCGACGAATGGCCAGCAGATCCTGGAGGGGACGAGAGGTTATGAGAGGGAGTTGGAGTGGAGGGGAAGGGATGGGGATAACGAGAGAGGGACGTACATGGGGACGCCGGCGGAAATGGACTCCATTACGCTATTGTGGCCACAGTGTGTTAGGAACCATGCGGTCACCTGTAATCCGGCGAACTATGAGTCAATGCGACTGCCAATGGACGACGCGACTGACGGGGTGGTTGAGAATCATCTGCTGAGGGCACCATGATGAGAGGAGGCCTAGCGGGTAGTGATCGACCTTATGCCTCATCGTATCCGGGATCTCCGCATACTCGGACGCATGGCTCAGGATCTGCATAACTGTCAGTAAGCCTGCACACACGTACGAAAAAAGATGGACATACGAAGGGGATGCCAAGGTCCATCACGACGTCCAAGAACGTCCACAGCTTCTCCGGGTACTTCGGCCACATCCACGACCCGAGCGAGATCTAAGCCCACACGCCCCACATCAGTATCAGTCTCCTAACCCATCATCCAAAAAGCCAAAACACCAGCGAGTGCGACGTACGTAGAGGAGCGACTGCGGCCCGTGGCTCTTCATGACCCTGCTCACGAAGTCGCGGATCTCCGTGCCGCGGTCCGCGTCCATGAGCTCGTTCTCGACCGCCCGCGCGCCCGTCGAGAGCAGCGGCCCGACCGCGTACGCGCCGCGCGCAGTCTCGCCCATCCACGCACGCGTGCCGATGATGGAGAGCGGGTCGAAGCACTCCGGCGTGGACATGAGCACGCCGTCGCACGAGGTGAACATGCTAGAGGGGCCGCTCAGTCAGAACTCGGAGAAACGTACATGGGGGAAAGAGGCGGGAGGCGGACGCACTCGTAGATGGTGAGCCATTCGGCGCCGAGCGTGCCGTGGTAGGCGAGCTGCAAGGACTCGGACTTAGAACGCAAGTGTGGGGGATCACGGGGTGGTACGCACCTCCTGTGGTTGCACCTCGTGGTTGTACAAGGGCTCGTATCCCGGTATGCGGATGAGGACGCTATCGAGGAACAGTATTGTCTGTCCGCATCATTAGTACGGTGAGCCATCACTATGGAAGGGATTACTCACCTCTTCAAAGACCTCCTCGGGTGATGTCCTCCTCCGCTCCGCCTCTGCGCGTACCTTCGCGCGCACGTCTCCGAGACCTCCCCGGTTGGCGGGGCCATGGAAGAAGAACAGCGTTGAAGGGACGCGCGCGTACCATATGAGCAGCTTCACGTCTGCGCCAGTCTCTTTCCGCAACCTTTGCAGAGATTCTAGCGTAGAGTTCTTCTGGCGAGGTCAAGTTAGCGTGCCGCACATCCAGGGGAATATCGGACTTACGGGTGTCACGATAGCCTGGGGAAGAGGGAGCGGTCCCAGTTGCTCGCCGGTCGTCGTGCACTGGACTGGCTCCCCCGAGAGCAGCTGGCGGTACACCTGTGCGAAGGCAGCGTCGAATACGGGGTCAACGAAGTGTTTGTGTTTATCTGACGGTAACGCGATGACTCTATTGGAAAACAATTAATATGATGAGCAATCCTTCTCGAATAAAATGCGCATACTAGTTGCGAGAACACAGACGTACCTGACATGCCCCACGGCGCCTACACCCGCAAGCTCGCTGGAGACCTCGCGCTTCGCGCGCTCGAGGAAGAACGCGTTCGTGAACACGGTGACATGTATTGGGCGAAGCTTGACCAATCGTGTCGCGAAGATGCACAGCTGTTTGCCGTCCGCTATACGTATGGCGTGCGCGCGTGAGTCGTGTGCTTCCCGTCGGAAGAAGGCTGATACCAAACTTACCCCACGGGCCGTTCGCCAACAACACTATGTGCCCTTCTCTCTCGGCCGGGACCGTCGCCATCCTGCGCGCGCCGTGGGTTTTGTGGAGGTGAGGTGCTTGCGCACGGTATGGAGACGGGGAAGAGAAGAGGTGGGGGGCTGGAGCGCACTGGGGCGGGAGGGATGGAGAGTGTCTGACTTTGAGGTCTTGTTTAGCGATTGATCTAACCCTGCTTACGGTTCCTGTTCCTCGGATCCGCTAACCGCCAAACGTTAACTCTCTCGATCTTGACCGGCGCAATCGGGCGTAGCGTTGCGCCACGGAACCGTCCCTGTCCGGCCACGCGCTACCCAACCAGTACCGCCACCACGACCCGGACCGCACCTATACCAAACCGACCCTCTGCGCTCTCCCGTGTGTGCTGCTGGGCTGCATTGCGTGACAGAAAGGAGTGAGGGTGAGGGATGCCGTAGCGCGCTGGATACCGCTAAAGACTCTGAGACACCGGCAGCAACATGGCACAATCATATTTGCGCTTGTCCGCCACGCGCCCACCTCGCGGCCGGCGTGGGCGCTCTCGGTATCCGAGGTGCATCCTCCGTCACTTTACTCTGTCATTACGCCGCCTAGAAGATGCCGTTCATCCGGTTTCTGGTCCAAACAGCGCTGAATGTATCCAGCAGCTCGAAGAGGTATCATGCCATGAGAGCCCTGGCAAAGTGCTTTCGTGGAAGTACATATGACGGCGGAGGGCGACGTGTGAGCGTGTCAATTCACGTCAACTTGTGTCGTGCATGCACCGACACCCCCGCCGGGTAACGCTATCACTGATCGGACCCCTAAGGCTATACGCGAGCCAAAGAAAGCTCGACCATCGTGCGAAACTTTTGCCAGGCATCACCGCAATTAATTGCTCGCCGCGATCACGTTTCGCAGGGCAGGACGTGTTCGGACTGGGCTCAATGTACTCCGCCGACGCGACTCAACGCGTCATGGTGTCTCCAAGTATTCTCTTGCATGATGTAGTCCGTGAACAAAAACGTACACGTCGCGTGGGCGGTCTATCGGTACATGATACGAAAGTCGAGGTATGGATACAAGGTGGCAGTCTTCTTCATGACGATGCGTTTAGTCCTTCTCGGTCTTCTCAGTCTGCCGTATGCACTGTGTCAGCCAGAACACGGCCTCGATAATGAAAGCGTGCTCACCTTCTCTGTCTGACCAGCGGCGGAGTCGGCATGCTTGCCATCGTCCTTGAAATACTCTAGGAATCCTCGCGTTCAGCGTCCTAACCCGGCAGGACGTTGATATCCGGAACTCACCTGATCTCTGTTGCGAGTCTGGGACTGCCTGGGGCTTCCCACCGTCGACGGACGACACGCCCATCGGCTGCTGGTCGCCGGTGGGCGGCGACTGCGTACCAAACGACTTTCCGGCGGACGACATGGTGTTGTGCTGGGTGAAGTGAAGGAGGTTTGCTGTGGAAGTGCAGGAAGAGGATGCAAGGGCAAGATGGCGGACAGCGCACGTCGAGCTGGGCTTATGTATCCGCGACCGCATCCCGAGGAGGAGCAGGTCGCGCCGATGATGTCATGCCCCAGTCGCGACTGCATGAGAGCCACGTGGGAGAGGTGATCGGGTCGAGATCACGATCGGGTCTACCTTTGCGAGTTCCTGAGGCTGGTGCGACTCCGAGCTGCAGTTGCGCCGCCGTTCCAGCAGCGTGTTCGTGGAAGATGACAAGACATTGAGGTAGGACGATAGCCGAAAGGAGAGAGAGAGAGAGTAGCACGCGGCAAGTGATCAACGATCGCTGGGCGAGCGATGCATGAGTTTTTGGTGTGCCAGTCGGGTCCGATACGTTTCTCGCATTTGTAACGTCATGGTCGATCACGGAGATCTTCCGAAAATGTGGAAGGGGTAGGGTGCAGCAGCAGACTGCTTCGGAGCACTTGAATCCTGGTTGTGGCCTGTGTTTTGATGCAAAGCAATCGGAGTCGAGGGCAAGCCGATAGAGATACCTGAAAGACTACAGACTGCGGTGAGGGGAAGTAACCTGCAAGCGTTGCCCCCTGAGGTTCGCGGACCCCAAGGGAGAGCGTCGCGGTTGTCGTCGGTCGCGACAAGCAAAGAAATTTGGATCAGGATCTCTGCGGGTAGGCGAGGAGGGAGTCGATGTCGACTGATGAGCCCGCCCACCAGGCGCGTGCTTCCTGGAGTAGTGCATCCGGCGCTTCGGCCTAGAGGCCATGGACCTCAGATAAGTGCCGCAGCGGGGGCCCGATCTTACCGACTGCAGATCCGAGAGACTGCAGGTTGAAAGCGAGACGTCAGCGCTTAGCTTTGATAGTGTAAGACTATGATGGAGGTGCCTTACTTCGAGTTCGAAGCCTGGACGATATCGTCTGCGGTTACTATGTCGGACAGTGCTGATACGAGGCCGTGAGCCAGATCAGATACAGCCGCCATTACTGCATTGGAATGACGACTGGAAGACTAGTAATAATGAGACCCAGGGGTCTGCAGTACTAGCATTTGTGAACAGTTGAGTCACCGCAAGAAGGCAAGGCGTTGCAAGGAGATGGGGGCGACTCCGAGGACGACACCCACGTGGAGGACACGATCACGATCAAATCTGAGATCTGCGTACGAGTGAAGCCGGTGACCCAAAGAACTCCAAAAGGCGCCACCTCTTGCTCTTGCTCTTGTTTACAACAGAGTGATTTTGAAGTAATGAAAAGTGACTTTACATTACATTAGGAGCGCTCCACTTACCCAAGGTAAAACCGCCCCACTTTGCATTAGGTGGAGCCACTTTTCATTACTTCAAAATCACCCTAACACACGTACACGCATTTGAGCAGCTACATATGCCGCGCGTAATCATCACCGGTATGTATAACGTCACCGATCATCTGCGAGGGTCCCTGAAGCATCGTGGCTATAACAGGTGCCTCGGGTGTGTTAGGTAGCGCAGTATACGCCGCGTTCACATCGGCAGGCCACACCGTCCTAGGATTGGCGCATTCGCGCCCCACAGGTCAACTGGAGAAGCTTGACTTGACGGATTATGAGAAGACCGAACAACTGTTCTCCAAGTTTGCCCCAGACTGTACGTGAACTCTCGCCCGATCCCTCGATACATGCAGTGCCACTTTGAAGCTACGCCTGAATGCCTTGTTGTTGTAGGGGTCATCCACTGCGCCGCAGAGAGAAGACCAGATGTAGCGGAGAAGGTAACATAATCTCGGTAATGGGAAGCGAAGGTATGGCTGACGCCTCGCACGCAGGACCCAGAAGCAGCACGGAAAGTACGACACCCTCCCATGACACCCATCAGAATCAACCGAGGCTCATCGTGTGCAGCTCAACGTATCTGTTCCCGAAAGCCTAGCACAGCTCGCCAAGAAACTCAAGCATAAGCTCGTGTACATCTCCACCGGTCAGTGACTCTATTACAGCTTTTTGATCAACGCTCACCGTGTGGCGACCAAAGACTACGTATTTGACGGAACCTCTCCGCCATACACGCCCTCCTCGCCCACAAACCCGCTCAACTTGTACGGCCAGACGAAGCGAGACGGTGAGATCGCTGTTCTCGGCGTCTCCGATAGCCAGTCTATCGTGCTTCGTGTTCCCGTTCTGTATGTCCCATCTCGTCCTGGGGCGCGGTATGCAACCTAACGTAGCCATCTAGATATGGGCCCGCACCCAAGAACTCGGACAGCGCGATCAACATCCTGCTCGACGTCGTCAGCGACCAGAGCGGGAAGCAGTACAAGATGGACCACTACGCGACGCGCTACCCCACGAACGTCGTGGACATCGCAGACTTCCTGGTCCGCCTGAGCAGTGCGTACTCCGCCGGCAGCGCCGTATCTTGTATAGCTCATGAAGTCGCGTTTGCCGCCCTGTAGGCCTGCCCGCGTCTCGCGTGATCCCACCCATCTTGCACTACTCCAGTGAAGAGCCCTTCACCAAGTACGAGATCTGCCTCATCTTCGCGCGCATTCTCGGTGTGTCGCACGCGCACATCGTCGCCGATGCCGAACCGCCCAAGGTTCGTCTTTGCTTCTCGGGCCTCGAGCGAAAGGTTTCAACGGCTAATGTTATGCGTCAACAGGATGGTACTCCGCGCCCACGCGACTGCCAGTTATACACACATGAGACGGAGGACCTGATGGAGGGCTATGGCGGGCTTGGGTGGACACCATTTGATGAGTGGTGGACGGAGTATCTCACGAAGAAGCAGTGAACGTGCGAGTTGGAATGCAGTCACGCAAATGATGTATGAATATGTATGATGCTCTTCGAGACCTGTAACACATCTGGATGGAAGCGAATTACACGTTTTGACATGAAGGAGAATGTTTGCACGTACTATGCAAGCGCCCTCCGCGGCGCGTCGATGACGCGCGCTTCCATAGAGCGCGCCGGGCGCGCGGGGTATGTACCTTGTTCCGTGACTTCGACCTTGACCACGTCCTCGACCCGCCCACGCTCGGTCTTTCTCCCTGACGATGACGGAACACCCAACGCTATCATGGGAAGCCATGCAAGATGGCTCGGTCTTCTACCGGCGGCATCAACTGTACTCCATCCCCGGCAAGCTTCCCGGAGACCTTCAGGACTTCATCATAGCAGGGTGTCGATATGGCGGGCCCATAGGTCCGTGGCATGGTCTTTGTATGAATACATGCGCTACATCTTCAGCTGTGGAATAGCCCTCATGCGTGATACGACGAAGCTCGTCGCGCTCGGCCATGCAGCGCCCGCATTCTCGAAGGCGCAGCTTCAAGTGTACTCTCCCGCCGGAGAAGGCCTATTGCTGTTCAGTGTGGATACTCCCTCTGTATCCTGCGTGGTACGTGCAAGCTGACGCGTACGTGCAGTGGGAACAGGCCAAGATCATCCGGTTCGGCTGGACGGGCGACGAGCGGCTTGTGGTGCTCAATGAAGAGGGCGTATACCGCATATACGATCTGCAGGGCGAGTACCAGCAGTATTCGCTCGGAAGCGATGCTGGGGAGACCGGGATCATCGACGCGCGGATACACGAGACAGGCCTTGTGGCGCTCACAGGATCGCTAACGTTCCTGGAGGTCAGGGAATGGACGGGCGGGAAGCCACTCGCACTAGCGAACGCAGGTGAGTAGCCCCAATTCTTTCCCGGATGCATATGCTCAACTGCACATAGGACTATCTCATCCACCGCAATCATGGACAGTCATCCCTCCAGACCAGACAATATCCCGGCACGTCGAAGTGCTGCTGTCTGTAGACGCAACGATATACAGCGTGGACAACCTCGAGAGTCTCGACCAGCGCATCTCGCGCGGACCATTCACGCACATGTCCCCATCGCCAAATGGCAAGTCGCTAGCGCTGCTGACATTCTCGGGTCTCCTCTGGGTCGTCTCGACCGACTTTCAGCGCAGCCTCGCAGAATTCAACACGTCCGGCGTCGCGGGCGCGGAAGGCGATGTGCTCCAAGTAGAGTGGTGCGGGAACGACGCAGTGCTCGTTACCTGGAGCCATCTCGCCGTCTTGGTAGGACCATTTGGAGACACTCTGCAGTGCGTATCGCAAGCTCCAAGCAGTACAGTAAGTCTGCGGTCTAATATATACGTTCCATATGCAGGTACTTCTACCCCGGCTCGACATTTACGGTCTCTGAGCCTGACGGCGTTCGCATCATCGGACCCGACACTTGCGATTTCGTACAGAAAGTCCCCCGTACGTTTCGTCTACTGTATGCCTAACTATGCATGCTGAATCGTCCCAGCGTCCTCTGTGTCTGTCTTCCGCCCCGGCTCGACGTCACCTTCCGCCATTCTGTTTGACGCATGGGAGAACTTCTCACGGAGATCACCCAAGGCGGACGAGAGCATCCGCAGTATCCGTCCAGAGCTTGCAGCTGCGGTCGACGAGTGCATCGATGCCGCCGCTCGGGAATGGGAGCCCTATTGGCAGAGGCGACTGCTCAATGTAAGCCGTTTGTCCGTACTGGATGGCTTTTGCTGAAAGATGCTCAATGGCTTTAGGCTGCGAAGTTCGGGCGATCGTTCCTGGACCTATACGACCCATCAGACTTCGTGCATGTCGGACAGGCTCTCAAGGTGCTCAACGCGGTGCGGTTCTACGAGATCGGCATCCCGCTGTCATATGCCCAGTATGCCTGTCTTCCACAATGCAGCTGACCTCGCTTTAACTCATCTCGGTCAGATATACACAGATGTCTCCCTCCCACCTCATCTCCCGCTTGCTCTCCCGGAACCTGCACCTCCTCGCACTCCGGATCTCCTCGTACCTCTCGCTCGCACCCGATGCGGTGCTGAAGCACTGGGCGAGCGCGAAGATCCTGCGCTCGAAGCCCACCGTGTCAGGGTCGGGGAAGAACGCGGAGCTGGATGGCGAGGACGCGCTGTGCAGGGCGATCGTAGAGAAGTTCGAGAAGCTCGGCGGGGGCGGGGTGAGCTACGCGGACATTGCGAAGCGCGCGTGGGAGGTGGGCAGGACTGCGCTCGCGACCAGGGTGCGTGCATACACCCACACCATGTCTTCGGAATGATATTGACCGCACAGCGCTCGCGTGCAGCTATTGGACCACGAGACAAAGGCGTCTGACCAGGTGCCGTTGTTGCTCAGTATGCAGGAGGACAAGCTTGCGCTCGCGAAGGCCGTAGAGAGCGGCGACACTGACTTAGGTTTGTGTTCCATCATCATGCTTGCGAGACGGTCGCGTTGACGTCATGCCAGTCTACCACGTACTACTCCATCTGCAGAAGCGGCTATCTCTAGGCTCGTTCTTCCGCCTCATCGAGGAGGGCGGGCCGCGCCTCGCGCTCGCGAGCAGGCTGCTGCAGGTATACGCGCGGGAGCAGAATCGGGACATGCTGCGCGATTTCTACTACTCAGATGACCGGCGTGTGGAGAGTGCAGTGCTCTGCCTGGAGGATGCTGCAAGTAGCTCGGTACGTCGTACTTCTTCAGTGCGCGCACGCCTATTGACCGGAGAACGTATACTGTTACAGGACCCTGCGGCAAAGACCACATCTGTGAAAGCGGCGCAGAAGTTCTTCTCGGAGGACAAGGACCGGTCGTTCGAGGCGAAGGTACATACATCTCCTTGCACAGCGTCATCTCGCGCCCTTGCTGATGATGTCGCCACTTCAGATGATGGATGAGTACACACGCCTACTAGCCCAACAGCAACAACTAGAGAAGGAGGCAGACGCCAAGATCTCATTCTTCGGGCTCAGCGTGAACGAGACGATCCGCACCTGTCTCATCAACGGTATGGCCAAACGCGCGGACAAGATCAAGTCGGACTTCAAGGTCCCTGATAAGCGGTCAGTCTTGCTGACACCGGCACTGGTAAGAGGAAAACGAGCTGACGAGCTTGCTCTGCAGCTTCTGGTACGTGAAGCTCCATGCGTTGACCGAGATCCGCGACTTCGAGGGCCTCGAGCTCTTCGCGCGCTCGAAGCGTAGTCCGATCGGCTACGAGACGTTCGTCAAGCACCTCGTAGAGAAGGGCCATTCGAAGGAGGCTGGGACGTTCGTTGCGCGCTGCGACGGCCCTAAACGCGCGGATCTGTACGTGCTGTGCGGCGACTGGCGTGCTGCAGGGAAGGAGTGCAAGGACCGCGGGGACAAGGCAAAACTCGAGTGCGTAACTTGCGTCCCCTCTCACATGGCCGGCTCACTGACTCGCACGGTAGGCAATTGAGGAAGTCATGTCCGAACTCCTTGATAGGGAGGGAGTTGGAGCAGGTCGCGTCATCTATGAAGTAGCCGATGTAGTGGACGGCCTAGTGCCAATTAACGAGATATACTCTATATACCATGATATTACCCCACAACGCGTGCGCCCTCGTGCCAGGCCTCAGGCATCGACCTCAGCGGCAGTGTTGTCCGACGCAGTGGCCCTGCGACCGCGCTTCCACGTCTTGCTGGTGGCGCTCTTGTGGTCGTCTTCCTCTTCGTCGCCGTCGGACTCGTGCGAGGGGTCGTCGTACGAGTAGGGGAGTGGGACCTCGCGGGTCACCCGGTACTGATCGATGTTACCGAGGTGCTCGTTCTCCAAGCGCACTGCGAGGACGAGATATCAACATTTGATATCGCGGGGGAGCGTGAGAGTACGTACGGAAGTTCCATTGCCAACGGCGGAGAGCTTCAAGCATAGCGGCGATGAAAGTCCTGATGATGAAGTCGGGCCCGTTTTTTGGGATGTAGAACACCCAGATGAAGCGGATTAGGGTATTAGTGACCTGGTGCGAATATGCGTAAGCATCGCCCAAGAATCGATTCGCTATCGGCTTACTATAGCGAAATAATAGAACTATGAGGCATGAATGAGCGACGGAGATCGAGGTATATGCACAAGATGCTTACCGGGATGTGGTTTGTGTACAATAGGTTCGGTCGAAGGAATGGATAGGGGGTGTGCGGACGCATGAGAGACCAATCCATCAAGAGGTCCTGTAGCATCTATTAGGAAGTGGGAGACCGATGAAATGTATGATGACGTACCCATGCACCCGCATATAGGGAGTAGTTGGTCGCGAAAATACACCAGACAACGAAGATGGGCCCACGTTGGCCGCCTGACAACATATTAGGCATTGTCTGTTTATAAGACATCCAGAAGCATACCTTGTTGCCTCCAAAGGAAGTAAAACAGGTAGTAGAGGATGCCTGAGCCGTATTTCCCGCCCTGCAAACCACGTTAGCATTGCCTTCAGAAAGGGGAGAGAACTGCGTACGTTGATCAAGTGAGTAATGAGTCGCGAGTCGACCCAACGCTTCACACTCTGCACCAGACGAACGACAAGCGGGAGGGAGGCGAGCAAAAACGTGATGCCCCACCGCGGGCCAGGGTTTGCGGTGCAGCGCCGCCATGTATCGTCGATGCCGCTCGCATATATGCACCCAACGAAGTAGAGATTCGACAAGGTGAAGACGAGACTGCAGAACTGATCTCTGCGATCATACACTGCGTCAGCAAGGAGACGCGCTGCATCGAAAGTTATCGGACTGACCCCATCCAGAAGTCTGCAAACTAGAGATGCCATGGAGCGTAAGTGGGCGATCCTGTCACACCACTGGATTCGATGACTTACCTCTACCCGGTGCATTCCTGAAGTAAGGAGTTTGCCGACGTTCTTGATGAGCCACCATCGGGACGGCTTGAACATGGTCGGCATAGGGTTGAACATGACCAGGGCTGCGAAGGCGAGCCACAACAAGGGCCAGGTGGTGGGCGCGACGTTGTCGGCACCCACACGGGCGAACGATAACCAGAAAGCGTAACAAAGCAAGGAAAGCAAGAATGCAGGCATCTATGCGGGACGCAACACAATGATTAACACGCCAATTAGCCGGGAGGACTCGACGTGTCGCGCACCTCAAAATATACACGGTGATCCATCCGAGTCCGTATATCCAGTTCTGCGATGACGATGTTCAGCACAAGACCCGTACTACAGGGGCCACAGTGTACGCACCGAAAATGAAAACGTAGTTGATGCGCGAATGAGACCATACCAGCAAGTTCGTCCCGACCAGCAGGGTGAACAGTGTGGGGACGAAGAACACGGCGTAGATGTACATAAGAGCGTCCCAGCCCTGTATCGCGTCTCGCGTGTCTGTACGGAAGCCTGCGCAGCAGAAGAGCATCGTTCGTCAGTTTAATGAGGTCAATCGAACAGTAGGGGCTTACTTCGATACAATCCATCCGCAAGTGCGGGCACGGCGAGCCCGAGGAACATGCCCGTCCTGAAAGTACTGAAATGGTGACTAGTATGCTTCGCGCCCCCACGAAGGCGCGCGAGAGCCTTCTTCTTATCACCCCGCGCTGCCAGTGCACACCACGCATCAGCGGCCTGCAACACCTAGAGGAGCATGCGTCCTACCGAAACGAGCGGCGAAGAGCGCCTCCATGTCGCGGATCAGGGAGTCCACCGTCGCCCCTGAGGAGAAGGCGCTGGGCTCGATCTTCTCCTTAGTGTACGCCTGTTGGGCAGGGATCTGTGCGAAGTTAAGCATCGGGCATCGGGGCCGCATTCAGTGGGTGGTGCGCCCACACTTACGTTGGTGACCTTCTCGAACTTCTTTAGGGCCTTGCGGAAGCCGATCATGTTCAGGGTCTATGGAGCGGGCTTCTTCAGCTGGAATACTGTATATGGCAGGGTAGGTGACTTACTCGATAGTTGTTCAGCAGTTCCAAGCCTCTGTCGTCAGCCACGGTGGATCAGTCATGAGGCCCCAAGTGCGTACGATGCGTAACCCACCGGTAGCACTCCAGGACGGCCTTCTTGAGCTGCTTCTTGGCGTGCTGGTACTCCTCAGGATCATACTTCATCGCTGGAGCTCGACCGGGCGCATTCCGCCCATGGGTACCCGAGAAGTGTGCGTGGCGCGACTGCTCCCCATCCACCTCCTCATCGCCGTCGCTGCCCTTCTTGTGCCCATCCTCTCCCAAGACGGGCGCAGGGATGAACTGAAACAGTGCCTGCACGCTCTTCGCCGCGCCACTGCTGCGCCAGCGCGACCGGCCAAGGGTACCTTCAGGGCTACTGTTGTTGCCGTCCTTCGTGACCTCGTCTTCGCCGCTCCCGCTGTCCGTCTGCTTGTCCGCGCTTTTCGGAATCGCAGGCTCGACGACCGCTTCGGCCACGGTGACCGCGCGCGTGTCGTCGGACTCGTCGCTACCGCCGCCGCTAGGGGACTGCTTCCACGACTTTGCGCCCTTCGGGTTCGTCGGGCGCGCCGGGCGTGCCTTGCGACGGTGGATGAGGCTGGGGATGCTCGGGGCTGGGAGGGGAAGCGGGAACCAGGAGTACGGGACCGCTGCGGTCGGGTGGGCTTCCTGCAGATCATGCTGGCTGTCAGGATACGCAGCGAAGCAGGAAGTCGAGAAGGCGCCTTACGTAGAACGCCCGCCTGTGGTCCTGCAGTTCCTGCAGCTGTTCTTTTAGGAGATGAGCCCTGTTGTGAATACGCGTTAGACGCAATTGTTGCGTAGGAGGGCTACGGAGGTACTGACCTGTGCCGCATCTCGCGTTCGCGCTCGCAGTAGAAGCTGTCGATTTTGTCGAGCTCTTCGTCGAGCTTGTCAAAGTACGCGCGCTCGACCGGGCTCAGCTGCGGGAGCAGGTCCATGAGGGGTATAGGATGCCTCAGATCGAAACGGGGCCCAGCCTGCTCGATGCCCGCTGAGCCTTTTTGCGAGTTGGCGCGCTGCGGGATATGCGTCGAAAATGCGCGCCCAATCATGCTCGTGACCGTCGCGCTCCTACCGCGCGTCCGAAGGGGCGCTACGGGCTCTGACGTCGTGGCCTGCAAAATCGGCGACGCGCCGATCTCTTCCTCGCCCCCCTCGGGTATACCGTTGGAGTACTCGGTGCGTTCTTCTGTTTCTTCATCAGACTTTGCCTTGGGCGCAGGCGTCGCGTCAGGATCGAAGGGCGATGGGAGGCTACCGACCCTGCTAGAAGTTGATATTGTGCGAACAGAACGGCGCGATAGGGACCTCTCGTGTTCGAAGCCCTGATTGGTGCTGGAACGACCCAGCGGAGAAAGGGTCGGGCCATCATCTTCTTCACTACTCGTGGCGGCCTGCGCGAGGTGTGCACGCCTAATCGCGGTGATGCGTTTCTTGAGTCCGCGATAGTCTCTATAAAGGCAATACAATCAGAACAACTGTATACCGCATATTTCAGGTCAAAGTATCAAGCCTGTAGTCTGATTGCGTGATACGATAACAATTTCCGAGAGACATCACCATCATTCGAAAGGCAACAGTGCGTAGTACTGACATGTATGCTTTCTTCCACTCGGGCGTCTAATACGGAACATGAGGCGTGAGCACCGTCGCTAGTACCATCAAAGTAGCAGTATTGTTTCTCACCTGAGTCTCTTCGAGGTATCTTGAGTGATGCGTGACAAGTGAGCACCAGGACTGTCAGTATCAATGACTATATGGGCTGCTCACCGTGCAAACTTCATGGTATGAGTCGTAAAATGTTGATGCGATGCACTGTTACGTCGCAACCAAACACGGTCGTCAAGTCAATTTTCTCAGCGAGAGCCTTCAAGAATATAAACCAAGAGAAGAAAGCAGTCCAGCAGAGCTATATTCTGCGAGCCGCAGGAGGGGGAAAGAGGAAAGGTGCAGAGGCCCGACTCCGACGGTGTCTCGCACGGTGACTTCACCGTCGGATCTCAGATTGGCACGCCCCTCCCTCCCACGTGCTCGGGAAAATCCCATTTTTAGACATATGTTCGAGCCACAGAAAACCACGCGGCGCGAAACGCTTGGCAGGACTACGAGCAGCCACAAATATTGCCAGAATCTTATGCCTCGACTAGCTCCGGGAGGGCGTTCACCTACTTCTAGCAGCCACATTGCCACAGAAACAGTATGCCTCGAGGCTCGACAGCGAATTCGGCACCAATTCACCAACGGTGACTATCATACCTTGATTCTCGATGAGGTTCAGTACTCTGTGTTGCCTCTCCCCCGATCATGCCGCATGGCGTATGACAGTCTAATAGTTTGAGTACTTCACATTCTTTGGCCGATGTTAAGGCCAATTTGATAGGTCCAAGAGGCGCATCCGCCGCGCCAGCGGCAGCGCAGGCACTCATACATACGTGTGTGTAGCTATGTGCATGAGTATATGACGAACGACGAGCAATGGACAGCATGGGGGGTTGTAAACGAGAGCCAAGCGAGGAGGGATCGAAACGTACGAAAGCGTACAAGCGGGGTATGGAACTATGCAGGGGTGGTGATGAAAAGTGTACATGGAATGCGAATGAGTCATTAACAAAGGGAAACAACGGGGCGGGTGGGGGAAGCAAAAGGATGGTCATCGGGTCTCAAGTCCAGCATGGCACGTCAATGTCATGAGATGCGTAGGGGTACGCGCGCGCGCATCTGGTCTTGCCCAAATATCACGGAGACATCTAGGTAGTACTGCGCGACAGACATTAGCTCGCAATTAAATAAAGTCAAGGAACCGCGAGACGCACCTTGACGCGCAATCCGGCCCAGTCAAAGGCGGGGAGCATATGTTTGTCGAGCTGAATCTTGCCCTTGTACAGGCCATCCGGTAATGATGCGTGCGACTCCAGCGGTGGGTGCTTCTGGTGCGGCTCACAGCGATACCGTGGCCGCTTCGGGAAGCCGATGCACATGTCGACGTGCAGCGCGCGCGACTCGTTCACAGCAGGCGAGGGCAGCTGCGGCAGGGGTTTCTCTTTTGACAGTTGTCGCGCTCTCGCGAGGGACGCCGGCGCACTCCGCGCAGTCACGACGCGCTTGAGCAGCCGCCGCGACGAGACTGGGGGGACCGACTCTGACTCGTCGCTCGACGTCGAAGGCGTCCCCGTGGGAGACGGCGTCGCGTACAGCGGGGTCGCTGCATCGACGCGCACTTCGCGCTGAAGCGAGACGGAGATGGTCGCGTCCGTCGCAATTTCGCGTACCAGCGTCGCTGATCGAGGGTTCGTCGTGAACACCACGAAGTACGGAATCGACCCTGATCGCGAGAAGGTGACGGGGTGTGGCAGTGTCACCTGATGGGGTGATATGCGATTGAGACCCGCTCTTCAGGCCGCCGGAGGCACGAAATCACTCACTGCACATGCCACGGGCAGGGGCCTATCGGACTTGAGAGGAATCTCGAGCCAGGAGTCTTTCTGCATCGCGAGCCCGTCGAGCGACTGAAAGTCGGCGTCGGGCTGGTACAGGATGGGAGCCTCCACGCTTTAATTTCCGCGTCAGCACAAACGTAAAAGAAGGGGTCACATTGCAGAAGAGATGCTCACAAAGCGCGATCAACTCCGTCCGCAGCCTCCCAAGTAGCGATCACGGCGTACGAAACTTCTGCGCGCTCGATGCATGTCCGCCCGCGAGGCCCGCACTCGCCCGTCGCGATGGACGAGAAGGTCGGCGGAAGCTCTTGTCCTGACTGCTCGGGCCGAGGAATGGCAAATGAAAAGGGGAACGGTCTCAGGGCGCCCTTGAGGCTGGTCTGGCTCGGGCGGCGCTCCCGGCGGTAGCGAACGCTGGCCGCGAATGCATCACGCAGGGAGGTAGAGGATCGCGGACTGCCCAAGTCGCCCGTTGGACGAGTCTCCGATGAGGAGAAGAAGACGTGCCGGTGCCGCTCTGGTCGGGAGAGCGCGACGTAGCTTTCCGAGTCCGATTGACCAGCGTTTGGGGACATGTATACGAACGTTCCTTGAAGCTGGCGCGGAACCCACGTGTTAGGCTCGAAATAGGGAAGGACAGGGTCTAAACATGTACTCACAGAGATCGTCAAACGACCGGGCGTCGCACACAGGCTGACGTCTAACAGGACCGATCCTGTCACCTTATCGTGATCGCCGAACACAGGAAGTGATTGTGCGGAATCGTATCCCTTTCCGGTAACGACCTTGACCGAAGGACTTCGAACATGAACCTCGGCTGCTTGTGAAGAGCTGAAATGGGAGACATATAGGGGTACACGTTCGTCGCAAGATGAGTGGGGCCGCAGGCACGACAGGCACGCAGAAACTCACCGAAAGACGGACGTGTGCGGGTATTCTGGCTCCACAGACGATAGTTTCTCATTGAGGACATTGGGGTCGACGCGAAGCATGGGACGGCGAGACAACATAGCGGACATGCAAACGAGACCAGTGAAGAAGAAATTCAGAAAAGCGAAGAGGAGATGAACGTCGTCGTCCGACGGATGGACCGAGGCATTGGAGAAACGGCCTTCACACCGGCGTCCATGAGGCTTTTATTCTCGCGCGAGGACGGCGAACCGCGTCCACGGTACCGCGCTAGGCTGATGCGTGCCGGTCAGAAGCATCCCGATCGGTGCGGTAGACCCCGCCGCGGGATTAGCGGAGGCGCCAGGCGTTCTCCCCGACCGTGGCTGGTCCATCTTGCGCCGTCGACAGCCGGGGGTGAACACAAAGACGGCCCATCATTGGCCAGGCGACCGTCTGTATCTGGCAGGAATTACCGGAATCCTGGTATAGGCGCGAGGCACTCACCCAGCCACCACCCAGCGCCTGGGGCTGGGGTCGTCGGCGGGCGGCCGCCCGCCCATAACGACATATTCTTTGGGCTCACGCTTCTGCGACAGTCCACCTCTGACGTTCTCGGGTCGATGTTCTCATGTCACATCCTCCCTTGGCTTCGCCGAATAGTCCGTTGGGCGGCGGAAAGTAAGTCGGGTCTTACATCATCTTTGAGCCTGTCGCCGCTTTCGCTGACTACTTTGTTCACCCGGCCCGGGACAGCACTCCCCTGCTCGATCAGAAGGCACGACAACTTCCCCTGGAAGGCTGGAACCTGAATCATCGACGTCGGCTTCTATCGGTCAAGCCGATACCCCACAAAACGCGTCGTAAGTATACGTCAACGCCATGCCCCGAGTCGACGATTCCGAAAGCTACTGTCGTGGCGCCCATTTAATGTAGCACATTCAGTGCAGGTCTGGGTGCAGTCGTTGGCTTTCGAAAGTCCTGGGAAGAACCCACGAAGAACTAGTTGCACGCAAGGCCAGCCCTGGCTGCGCGCGATGAAATGTAAGCCACCGCAGGTAGACTCGACTTCTTCCAACGGCCGCTGGCAACGAGCTCTGTCAGTTCTCTCGCAAAAATACTACAGTCTTCTTGCTGACAGTGGTTATTTGTACTCACCTTCACAACACCCGCATCATGTAGTCATCGTCCGCTAGGTGTCCGCCCATGTATTCATCGTCCTGTACGCAGCGATCAACATCTTAACTCACCAGCGAACACGCACCTCCGCTGCATTCCGAGGACATGAGAGTCTTGCGCAGTTCGTTTCGTAACATCTCTCCACTCGCCATGGAACCGCGACGCTCCATCTTGAGAAGGACCCATCGGCAAACTGATCTAAGAGATCTAGTGCGCCTCGGTCGTCATAGAGATTTAATGAAGCCCAACGATATGAAGAGTCCCCGTAGAATACCGCGGGGCCCTGGTCATACCCGACTGCCCCACATCCACCAGGGGCACGCCAAGAGGAATCAACGCGATACGTACCAGAAAGATTGACCGGGGCACGAGCGTCATGTCCGCCCCGGTGAATCCTTCTACGAAGAGTCAGACCCATCACCACGACGATGCGCTGCTGTAAGATCTCGTCACTCCTCCGCCCTCTGTGAGAACCCGTCGCCCCATAAGAGGCGCGTCGGAGATACGCACGGCTTATTTTGCGCTTGATTGTCACTTGAGAACCCATCGAGGAACGGGGGTGGGCGTCGCGCGCGCCTTCCCGAGGCTAGAATCCGCGGCTGGGAAGCCCCTCAGCCGGCGGAATACGCTGCGCTCCCCCTGTCAAAAAAGCGTCCGCTGCGACGGGCGTCAGCGCCCATTTGCAGGATCTGCGCAACGCTTGGGAGGCGGGCATGATGGGGCGGATCGCGACCCGTGCGACATAGCAGGCCCCGGCTGTCGACCTCTGAGCTGTCGCCTGCACCATCACAGGACCATACCGTGGGAGAATGACTGGACGAAGGTCAGCTTTCGCCAGCTCCTCGCATGAAATCACACATACCACAGACGCGGAGGTTGAGTTTATGCACCACGGAGCGTTCCTCGAAAATCTTTTTGCCCTCTGCAAACTATACGAACAGTCAGCCGAGCTTCCCTCTTGTTCCTGCGACCTTCCGGCCCGCCTAGAATGAAAAAAGAGGGCGACAGCCTTGCTTCTGTCGAATAAGTCTAGATGCCACTAGGTGTCACAGCTGGCCAATGATGAGCCGAGTTTGCGGTAGGAGGAAGCGACTATGGTTTTGGAGAGTTTGCCCGCGAGAAACGTAGGCCATGTCGCCGACAAGGATAACGCGCTGCGCAGTCGGCGGATTCATGGGTCATAGGGGCATGACGTGGGAAAACGCGGCATTAGAGAATCTAGATCGAGCCGTTCAGTAGCAACGAGGCAGCGAGCACACACCGCGCGTTCCAGCCAAGGAGGAGACAATGCCAGGGCGAAGGCGGCCGGGCGAAGTCGCTCGTCCTGCTTCGACGAGCTGAAACGGTCCAGCGGCAACTGAGAGTCGCAAGCAGCACAAGGACTTGCCCAGCTTTAGACAGATTGGCTGAGGTAGCGGCTCGCGTGAGTATTCCGCAAGGACATTGCCAGAAGCATGTTGTTGTTTCCATTGCTATTGCTGTTCCAGGGACGGAGGGTGGGCGGAGGGCGTGCGCATTCAGGCCAACATGGGCGGAGGAAAGAACCAGGGTAGGTGGCCCGGACGCGGGTCGCGGGTGCGGAGTAACCGCGGTTTCGAAGTCAATCGGCGCTTACGCGGGAAAGCCTAACCCACGAGAACGAGAGCAGAGGAGTCCATAACGACGGTCTAGAATTCCCAGGAGCGGGACCGTTGCGATTGGTGGAGGGCGACGGAACACGTCAAGATCTCTCGGAGGCGCCGCGGATCTTCTGTCCGTTCATTATGGAGGCGGAGCCTGCCGCCGAGAAGCCTGTAGCACGTCGGCCAGCGGCCCCCGAGTGAGGCGAGAGTCGACGAGAGGCTTCGGGCGAGTATTGCTTCGTTGGTCTGTGAAACAAATCGCTCAAAGCTACTAGAGGTCAGTCCCCGGTGCACGTTCTATGTGCGATTTTGTCCACCCGGTGTCAAAATTTGTGTTCACCTGACGTTGTGTGTGACCGCGACACATTGACTGAGGGTGTATGTCGGTTTCCAATGTTCGAGGAAGAACATTCCGTTATGTCATAACTTCTGCAGCTGAGAGCCTGACTAGGCAGTCGTTATGTGGCCACATGAGTAAATTGAATTCAGGGCGATGTGAGGAAGACGTACTTGCCTAACGATTCTGAACCTCGTCAACGTCCACGTCGCTCTTCACATGTTGCATCTCGGCAGAAGGCCAGCCTTCTCAGTATCCATATGTGTGTTAATGAAATGGAACATGTCGAGGAACTGACAAGTCACCCTTCGGACTTCAAGTTTAGACGGCCACCTTGGTCGCAGTTGCAATTCTGGACGCATGTCGATATCGCGAGAGACGCAAGTTCTTGTGATACCGGTTGCATGTAGCATCTTTACGATTCTCAGTCCATGTAGCGAGTGTTTTTAGGACATATATGGCGTGTTGATGCGCATATAGCCAGCAGTTCCAGTCAAGAAGCAGATTGAGTGAGTGGAACGAAGGTAATTCCGATTCCACTTTAGGGAATCGGTTATCATCTTGGACGTTCGTAGGGTGATTATGTAAAAGGTACGCTGCACCGATTGATGGATGGCTTTTGGCTATATACGGCACTTTTTTGGTTTCGGAATATGCCGAATAACTGTACAGTTTCATGGTCGGGCTGTTATATATAGCCAGCGTCGATGACGTTGTGTTGGCGCTAATTACTCTTGACTACATTCTGTCTGTGAACTCTGCAAAACGGCGAAGCGCTTCTCTTGTGTTCAATGTACACTGTGTTTGATAACGATGGATGTGTGCTAGGCGCTACGCTTCGTGAGCGGATGCGGATTGTGATCGAGGCTGCCGTACTGGCGTTGCTGTTGATCGTCGTAGTGCTGTCTGTAACGACAAAGACGCGTCAGTCTCGCATGGGCAACGCTCGAGCTGCAGACTTTGATTGGGCCGTGAAAGGCGGAGGTTCTGGGCGTCGTTCGCCTCAGGTTCGCGTTGGCGACCTGCTTCGTTGCCGCGTAATTAGTGGTTCTCTCGCACGTCTGAGTGCTGACCAATGTTTAGAATTCGGCGGGTTAGTGTCTGGTTCTGAAGGGACACCAGATGAGCGTGGTGCTTGTGTGGTGGTAGCGTTGCCTGTCGAGTTGCTCGTCAATGTTTTGCCGTTCCAGTATCTGCTGACACTGGCTAAGACTCATCGCATAGTTGTCGCGCGTGAACAGCGAAGTATCAATGGGTTAAAACGTTTGTTATCTAGTCATGCGTGTGATGCATACTGCTCTGAGGTGTTCAGCTGGTTCGTGTTGCCTTCTCGAGATGCTTTAAGGACGAATGTTCCGGCTTCTGGAGCTGTTGTAAGCGTCAAATGGTTAGCGTGGTACAGATGCGTTTACGGAGACGTGAGCTTGTTACAAGGAGTGACTACCGTACAATTTAGAGGCGTGGTGAGAGCATCTCTGAATTTTGAGGAGTTGGCGTCTGGGGATGGTGATTCTGCGCGTCTGGTTCTCTTTCGCATTCCTCTTCGAGATTTGATGATTGAACTGCCGAAATCTGTATTCATTGTATGCTTGCGGTCGCACGGCATAGTCCTGAAAGACAATGCAGATATGAAGATAGTGATAAACGCGGTATCCTCTCACATTTGTGAAGGATCGTTTTGTGCAGGTTCGCTCTGCTTGTTCTCGGTGCGAGTACCTGACAATGTGTTACGCGCTGGTGTAATTGACAGTGAGTTTCCGCCTAAGCCGGCTACTGTGCGTGAATTGAGAGGAATTGTGCATGATTGGTGTCGAGCGACTAGTGCTCAGGAGGTATATGAGAGGTCTTGCAACGTGTGTGGGTTGTTAACACCGGAGTCTAGTTTGAACAGGGCGCACCGTAATTCTTTAAATTTAGCTCCACTCGTTCGTCTAGGTTGTGGCGTTACGAGAAAAGAGAGGAGGTCGGCTCGTGATCCTGTCGTAGAGATAGAGGGTCCTATACTTTACGGTAGTGCCGATATAGACGGAT